>CAUYPK010011208.1:0-28577 GCA_963574355.1 Loris lydekkerianus
AGGTGTGGGTCCAGTTTCAATCTTCTACAGGTTGCCAGCCAGTTTACCCAGCACCATTTGTTAAATAGGGAATCTTTTCCCCACTGAATGTTTTTAATTGGCTTGTCAAAGATCAAATAACGGTAAGTAGCTGGATCCATCCCTTGGTTCTCTAGTCTATTCCAGACATCTACTTCTCGGCTTTTGTGCCAGTACCATGCTGTTTTGATCACTATTGATTTATAGTACAGTCTCAGGTCTGGTAGCATGATTCCTCCTGCTTTATTTTTATCGCTGAGTAATGTTTTGGCTATTCGAGGTTTTTTCTGATTCCATATAAAATGAAGTATTATTTTTTCAAGATCTTTAAAGTATGACAATGGAACTTTAATAGGTATTGCATTAAAATTATATATTGCTTTGGGCAGTATGGACATTTTAATAATGTTGATTCTTCCCAGCCATGAGCATGGTATGTTTTTCCATGTGTTAACATCTTTGGCTATTTCTTTTCTTAGAGTTTCATAGTTCTCTTTGTAGAGATCTTTCACGTCCTTTGTTAAGTATATTCCCAAATATTTCACCTTCTTTGGCATTACTGTGAAGGGAATAGAGTCCTTGACTGTTTTCTTGGCTTGGTTATTGTTGGTATATATACAGATTTATGGGTATTGATTTTATAGCCTGAGACATTGCTATATTCCTTGATCACTTCTAAAAGTTTTGTAGTATAATCCCTAATGTTTTCCAGATATACAAGCATATCATCTGTGAAGAGTGAAAGTTTGAAGCTATAAAAATACTTGAAGAATGTGCAGGGAAAACTCTTGAAGGAATCTGCCTGGGTGAATATTTTATGAGGAGGTCTCCCCAGGCAATTGAAGCAGTATCAAAAATACATTACTGGAACCTGATGAAACTAAAAAGCTTCTGCACAGCCAAGAACATAGTAAGTAAAGCAAGCAGACGGCCCTCAGAATGGAAGATAATATTTGCAGGTTATACTCCGATAAAGGTTTAATAACCAGAATCCATAGAGAACTCAAATGTATTAGCAAGAAAAGAACAAGTGGTCCCATCTCAGGGTGGGAAAAGGACTTGAAGAGAAACTTCTCTAAAGAAGACGCACGATCTACAGACATATGAAAAAGAACTCATCATCCTTAATCATCAAAGAAATGCAAATCTAAACTACTTTGAGATATCACCTAACCCCAGTAAGAGTAGCCCACATAACAAAATCCCAAAACCAGAGATGTTGGCATGAATGTGGAGAAAAGGGCACACTTCTACACTGCTGGTGGGGATGCACACTAATACGTTTCTTCTGGAAGGATGTTAGGAGAATACTTAGAGACCTAAAAATAGACCTGCCATCGATCCTATAATTCCTTTACTATGCTTATACCCAGAAGACCAAAAATCACAATATAACAAAGACATCTGTACCAGAATGTTTATTGCAGCCCAAGTCATAATTGCTAAGTCATGGAAGAAGCCCAGGTGCCCATCAACCCATGAATGAA
Source organism: Loris lydekkerianus (assembly GCA_963574355.1). NCBI lineage: Eukaryota > Metazoa > Chordata > Mammalia > Primates > Lorisidae > Loris > Loris lydekkerianus. The sequence goes on from CAUYPK010011208.1 coordinate 1,506, forward strand.
CTAAGAAATTGTGGTACATGTATGCCATGGAATATTATGCAGCCTTAAAGAAAGATGGAGACCTTACCTCTTTCATGCTTACATGGACGGAGCTAGAACATATTCTTCTTAGCAAAGTATCTCAAGAATGGAAGAAAAAGTATCCAATGTACTCAGCCCTACTATGAAGCTAATTTATAGCTTTCATATGAAGGCTATAACCCAACTATAGCACAAGAATATGGGTAAAGGCCAAGGGAGGGGAAGGGAGGGGGGAAGTCAGGGTGGAGGGAGGGTAATGGGTGGGGCCACACCTACGTTGCATCTTAGAATGGGTACAGGCAAAACCTACTAAATGCAGAATATAAATGTCTACATACAATAACTAAGAAAATGCCATGAAGGCTATGTTGAACAGTTTAATGAGAATATTTTAGATTGTATATGAAACCAGCACATTGTACCCCTTGATTGCACTAATGTACACAGCTATGATTTAACAATAAAATATATATATATGAATTACACCTTCTAGCTTAGCTTTATGAGAAGTTCACTCAATCCAGCCAAGAGTCGTGACCAAATAAATACCATCAATCTATTTTCTATCCACCCATCACTCCTTTCAGACTTGGGTGAGATACATTAATACTATTTCTCCAGCTTAAAACCTGGCACACAGAAAACCCTTCTGAATGTGAAGATAAACTACTTTTAAATCCTGTGTTTCCAGGGAGCACTGTATACACCGTGCTCAGAGGAACACAGTGTGAGGATGCGTCCCTGTAGACACTTTCATCCTTAGGAAACTATCAGTGAACTAAAGGGCAAAACATAATGATTTTGTTCTTGACTGACACAGATTCAACAATCAAACTGGTTTAACCTGTATTGTGAGCAAGACCATAGATAAGCACCAGTGCAAATCCTCAAATCATAGTAGATGGAAAACTGGAAAGTATCCCAGCCTCAAAGGGGACAAGGGGAAGAGAGAGAGAAATGTCCCCTGTTAGGGAGTCCAGTGATGTGTGATTGCTAACATTCTTGAGAGGTAAACATAGAGCAAACGTTTAAGAAAGACTGGAGCTTATTATATAGCAAGACCTACTGAAAGGGCTTGTAGACTCATTGGGCGAGTCCATGCGTCTGTCAGATAGACCTCACTTGGAATCCCAGCTCTGCCACTTGGATGGCTGGAAAATTACTCAAACTCTTACAGCATCAGTTTCCCCACCTGTAAAATAGGGATAATGTTACCAGCTTAGTGTGTTGTTGGAAAGATTAAATGAGATAAAGAGTATATCGTGTCTGGCTCATAACAGGTGCCAAAAATTCTTAATTGTTATAAAATTATCTTAAGCATATACACACCCATGTGCAAGCACTCACACATTCACACACATACACCTCTTTTCACAGATAATCTCTGAGGTCAAAAAAGGGGAAGGTATTCATGGCAGCACCAGAATTAGGACCTCACATTCCCCCACCCTGTCCTTCATCCTGGCCTCTGAGATCTTTCAGAAAAGAGAAATGTCAAAGAGTGGGCCCTACAGAAATACTGAATTAATCCACAAATGTATGACCTGAGGCTCAAATATCTTGCAACATCACCAATGTTCTAGATTTTTCTTTCATATCTCACTCCAAAAACATTTATCTATGGAACAATAATTAGATGCAAAGAAATTCATGGACTGCACATAGATGTAAAGACAAGAAGTCATGGTCTCTGCTCCTCAAGATCTCATTGTCTTAGGGAGGAAATTTAAGTTTGGTACTAAATTCAATTCACCTATTAGGTTACTACATGTATCACAACTCAAAAAATGATCCCAACGCATTTCACAACTTGTATAAATATAATTTTACTCTCACTTAAAATTATTCCATAATTGTTTCTTCCATTCTCTGTGGCACATGAGGCTTCAAACCTGGCCCTAACTAGTACAATATTCCCATCACCATTTATTTAATAGAATTTTTCCATGAAAGAAAAAAAAAAAAGACAAGGCCAGCCAAAGAAATGGCTTCTTATGAAAATTATGTGAAAAGCTTCCTTTGAACTTTAAAATTTTACTTTTAAATAAAAAATATAGGACATACTTATGAAATTGTATTTATTCCTAGAAGGGAGGTGGATTTATATTTCTATTTATTTAAGAGTCAAGTCAGATTGTTAAAACTAACTGAAAAGAATATGATTACTAGGAAGGTGCCAGATCACAGGTAGCACCAGAATTCCCCTACCCTATCAGTATAGTTTGAAATAAATAAACAATAAGCCAGCCCAGGCTTGTGACTCCTCTACAGTCCTAGATGGTGGTAGCCATCAGAATGACATGCACATCATCCCGGTGCCAGAAGGAATCGTGGAAGCTGTCTTTTCCATGCCTCTGCCTTCTAAACTTTACAACCCTCAGAAAGATAAGACTCCCTTGTCTCTATAAATGTCATCACCTCCCACCAAAACCTGCTCTTTGCGGTTCAGGAAGGTGTCCTCCAAGTCAAACTTCAGCCTCAGAGACACCTCCAAGGAGAAGACCTCCAACTGGGCTCTCCCCATCTCCCATTCTTCCTCATGGGACCTGATCCTCTCTCAGGCTTCCTGGACTTCTCAAGCATCGTGTTCCATCCTGTCCCATCACACCATCTTAGATGACGTCTTGCTTTCCTACAGCCCTTCACCTCCACGTTCTACCCCGCCAAGCCCACAGTTGCATCCAAGTGCTCTGCCTCCATTTTTTCTTGGACCCTTTTCCCCCTCACCTCAGTGCATAGCCTGATACACCGCAAGTATCACCAATAGCAAGCCTGATGGTTACTATCACTGTTAGCCTTACTATTTCATCCCCATAAATCTGCTTAAAACGGCTCTCTCAGGCCACCAACAGTCTCTTCATCCACATACCCAGTGGCCTTTTCTCTACCCCATCCTCATGGACCTCATAGAAATAAAATAAAAAAATAAAAAAATAAAAAAAATTATTTTTTCTTTTGGCTTCTAAGAAAGAAGCCTCTTATCCCAGCATTCCACAGAGAGTTCAAAGCCAGAAAGTTAATCAGCACACATGGGTGGACTTGAACTTGAAAATCCAAAGCCCCTGGGCCTGCCTTCTGCTGCCTCCAACCCTTCATTTGAAACCAGGTGACACAGAACACAGCCTGCCCCTACATCAGGGCCTTTGCATCTGCGGCCCCTCTTCCCTGCCTGAGAGGGCTTCCCTGACCACCCAGAAAGACAAAAATAAAGCTATGTGGTGCCTCCCCCGGCTTTGCTGTATGGTCGATTCCTGGCATTGCTCACCTGGATCAAGGTCTCCAGCTCCTGGGGGCTCACACAGACATGATCCCGCAAGAATTCTGCCTTCTCCAAGGCGATGGTATTCTTCTGGCTGCTCTCAAAAGGCTGCTCTAATGCCCGAAAGACAAGACCACCGGTGACGAGGTAGACCACCACGACCACAAAGATGGCAACCACTGTCTTCCACTTCATGACGGTCTGCAGGCCCCCCTGGGAGGCACCTTCCATTCTGGCTACCACCGTGGCTCGGGAGGAAATGGACAGGCGTGGAGCCGCAGGGTGCCCGTTAGTGGTGTTCGTGGCGTTAGTGGTGCTCTTGGGCTGGCACGCTGGCGCTGCTGCAGGGACGGCCACTGAGGAGTCAGGGTGGGGAGAGGGGAGAAGAGAGTTTGTTTACAAATACAAAGCATGAAATTTGATGGAAACAAAGCACAGATGTCTTCCTTGAGCCAGCTTTCAACGTGAGGATTACAAATTGGTTCACCAAGCCTGCAGTGAGGAAATTTCATCAGTGCTAGGTGCCCATTTGAATTCTAAAAAATGAGCACCAGGAGTCCTAGTTTCTTTTTCTTTTCTTTTCTTTTTCTTTCTTTTTTTTTTTTTTTTTTTTTTTTTTGCAAAAAAGAAAAAAGTATTGACTATGTTTGAAATGTTTATTTTTTTCCACAAAGGTCCAAATTGGAAAGCCATCTGTCTGTTATTTATAATTCATCTCCTCCCTTGTTTCCTTATTTTTGTTTTTTGTTTTTGAGACAGTCTTACTCTAGCTCAGGTTAGAGGGTCGTGGCATCATCATAGCTCACAGAAACCTCAAACTCCTGGGTTTAAGCGATCCTCTTGCCTCTTGAATAGCTTGGACTACAGGCACCTGCCACAACACCCAGATAGTTTTTCTATTTTTAGTAGAGACAGGGTGTCACTCTTGCTCAGGCTGGTGTTGAGCTCCTGAGCTCAGGCCATCCACCCACCTCTGCCTCCCAGAGTGCTATGATTACAGGTATGAGCCACTGAGCCCAGCCAATTCCCTTGTTTAAACGATGTATAAGAAATACGACAAATCACCGTTTTTTAAAACAGACGTATTGTTCAACTTAGAGCAGAAATAAGTAAGAGGATACCCAGCTACTCTATAAAATTACCAAGGACTAAAGAATACCAGCAGCAAAGAAGAGATGACCATGTAGCAACTTCAAAAGTCCCTCTTGTCACAAAGCAAAGGAAAAAAGCATGAGTTTGCTATTAGGGAGAAGAACCAAAAATCCAACACAGTAAAGAAGGTTTGGCTCTCTGAAGACTACCAAGAGTAAATATAAAGAAAAATGGTTGTAATGATAGAAGGAAATGATGAGTGATGTTTCATATCAATTAACCTTGTTTCCTGAAAAACATAATAAAATTAGATCCTAACTATATTTCCTGATAGAAAATGTGATGACTTAGACATAACCACGCCTGATCTATTAGTAATAGAATTTTTCTTCTATTGGATGCCATTGCAAAGGAAATTTCTCGTGGTTTTCAGAACACGAAGAATTCTCTTAGGTTCCTGTTCTCTGTATGAGCAATTTTATTACCTTGGAAATAAATATGTTAAGCTGGAGGCTTTTCTGCCATGGCAGGAAGCTCGGGAGAGCATCAAACGTATAATGCTATCATGCATTACTGAAATCTGGCTCACGCAGCAACAAATGGCCATTGCCTTCAATTTTGTTCTCCCTTCATTATTCTAATTCTTATTACAGACTCTGTCATGGAGCTGCCCAGCTGTTGTGTAAATCAGGTATTAGGAGATGACAAACCTAATTACCTACATGGGGCAAACTGTCTCACTCGGGGGGGTTGGGGGACTAAACTGCCCAATCTCCGTGCTGGTAAAACCAAGGAATGTCACTCCTCGTTCAAAACATGCATGATCCTGACAATACCTGGGCATGGGGGTGGTCACTTAAAAGACTCTAAATCCATAGACACCTGCCTCTCCTCCTAGACCCTGGAAATCAGTTTTTCTCTTTGAGAAGCAAGCTGAAAATCAGTCTTTGATGGTATATTATTCTGTCCAATAAAACCATTCAATGTTAAATTTCCCTTAGACTTATGTGAACACAAATTGTCTGAAATCTTTGACTGAAAGATCTATAAATTAGAATCAGCAATCTGGGTTACGCTCTGGGTGACCCTTCCCTGAAAGTGCCGCATTTAGGTCCCTAATTGTCCTTGTTGATGCTGAGAAGATGTCCAGGGCTGTTTTCTTTCAACATTGCCTGTACTTCCCATTCTTCTGCCTCCTTGTATATCTTATCCCTTGGGTTTTTCCCCATCCTCATGACCAGCAGCCTCGCCCAAGCCACCAATCGCGTCCTGCCTGGAGCAATCACTCCAACAGCCTCCTGAGTGACCTCCCTGTTTCCATTTGTACCCAGCTTCTGGCCTGCAGATCTCAGGTTAAATACCACTTCTGGGAGCATCTCCTCTGACCCTAGCAGGCACCAAAAAAAGCCTGCAATCCTATCCCAGGACTTATCAATGTGTCACCTTGCATGGCAAAATAAACTTTGTAGATGTGACAAAGTTAAAGATGTTGAGTGGAGAAGTGACCCTGTGTCGTCTGGGTGAGCCCAGTGTAATCACAAGGCTCCTTATAAGAAGGAGGCAGGAGGAACAGAGAGAAAAATCAAATCAAGGACAGGAGCAGAGGCTGAAGCAAGGCAGCCCTGAGACGTGGAGTGTGGTCCCTCGAGAAGCTGGAAAAGTCAGGAAAAGCTAGAGCGTCCCGAGGAACCAGCCTTACTTACACTTTGATTCTGGCCAAATAAGACTGCTTTTGGAATTCTGACCACCAGAACCTTACAATAATAGATTAGTGTTGTTTTACACCAGTAAGATTGTGGCAATTTGTCATAGGAGCACCAGATAACTTGTATACCCTGTACTAGACTAGGACTCCCTTGCCCTGCACTCCCTGCACTCTGCTACCCAGACAGCCTGTGCCCTTGTCCAGCTTTCCCATTAGATTGAAAGGTCCAGGGGGCAGATACCCTGTTTACCCCTCACCCCTGAATCCCCAAGGCTTTTCACAGTGCCTGGCACACACTGGGCAGCCAATTATGAAATGATTGAAGTATAAAAGAAGGAATGTTGGCACATCCGAACCACACAGATGTGGATGAGCAGCAGCGAACAGAAAACAACTGGATACCCCTGCAATCCTGAACAGCAGGGCCTCAAACACAGCTGCACACTGCCCACACCACCACATCTGTACAGAAATTATTCTCTTGGGCCAGTAACCCCCTTCCCACCCTCATCTGCCTGGCAAACTCCGAAACTCCGCAGCCTAAAGCCACCTCCTCCATGAGGTCATCCTGGATTCTTCCAGGCACACTCAGTGTACTGATATCCTCCAGTAGGTCAGCTCCAGCTTTCTGGAGTCAGAATGCTCATCTTTTAATCATGGGAGCTCCGTGTCTTGGCCCAGCGGCTGGCATAGAGCAAATTTTTGCTTTCTACTGTTGTTGTAGCCATTGTTGTTCTTGATAATTCCTTCCGATTACACACACAAAGCCTCAACGGAATCACCACTACCCTCAATAACAAATGCTTATGTAACCCTGAAGGGCACCAGGGGCTGTGCCATGGTGGGGATAAGCATGGTCCCCCCAACCCCAGTCTCAGAGAGTTGCCAGTCTACGTAAAGGACCCTACACGGGGCCAGGTAACAACATGAGCTTAAAGCGTCGTCAAGTGACAAACAATGGCCTAAGCCTGGGGACCAGTTGGAGCCAGGCCTTCATCACTGACCTACTGCATGAAAGGTCCTGATACCAGAGACTGTCCCCAGGAGCAGAATATGAACAGAATCCACCAACTCCTGAGCTTCTAAAACACCAAAGCAAAAACCAGAGTTTCAGCCCCCAACCTGTCAGTGACTGGCTGACCTTGAAACTTTCATTTAGGTTTTCTGTTTGTTTATCTGTGAAAAATAACAGGTGCTTTTTCAAAAGAAAAACAAAAAACAAAACAAAACTCTCCATAGGGTTCTTGGGAACAGCAACTGAGCCGCCCTGTCATATGACTGAAGCACATTTGTAGATGTCGAGGGTGCCAGCAGGGACCTCAGAATGTTACAAAGCCTTTTGTGCATTTCAGTCAGTCACTTTAGCAAATGTGACTGCACATTTCAATGACTGGAAATTATTTAAATTTTGCTTAAGTTGCACAAATTTCCAAAGGGTGTTTTAATCCATTTCTTCTCCTCAGACACCGCAGTACCTCTCACTCTAATGCAAAATTGCCCTGTGACCGGGATGTGCCATGACATGGAACCAGCAAAGAAGCAAAACCGAGCAGATGGTGATGAGGATGGTAGTGGCAATGGCAATGAAGGTGACGGGAGCCCTCATTGCTTACCTAATGAGCACTGCCTTGTGCCTGTCACTCTGATGAACATTCTGCTTACACAGCTGCATGTGGTCCTCACTATGAGGTATTATCACACTGTGTGAGTCTAGGTCCTCTCAGAAGCAGATGCCAAGTGTGGATTAAATGTATACAAATTTTATTAGGGGAAAGTATTTGTGACCACAAGTGAAGGAGAGAGGGAAGGAAGGATAGGGTAAGTATCCCAAAGCACCTGCAGGCTAAGGAAGTTTGGCAAGCCCTTCAAGGAGTTCCTTAGCCGAAGTCAGCTGTCTGAGGAGTACTCTGTCTCCTGGCGACAATCCTGCCACAGCATCCTTGCTGCGCTCTGTCATCCACTGGAAGCAGCTCGTGGGAAATGTGCCAGGATGCATGCCCAGCAATGACTTCAGGGCAGCATTGGGGACCCTTGACAGTGCCTCTGCAAGCATTTGTTCACAGCCCTACACAGCCCCATTTCACAGGTAAAGAAACTGAGACCCAGACAGAGTAGTTAAGCCAGGGTCAAGTGGCCAGAAATTGGAGAGGCCAGGATTAAAACCAGAATAATCTGACTTCAAAGTCTAGTCCTTGGAGCACAGGAAGAGGAAAATGGGAAACAAAGCAATTCCAGGTGGAAACAGCCTTTTAACAAAATATGAGAAAGGCATTTCACACAGGCAGTCTATGAGACTGACTACTTCAGATCCTGAGCAGCAATGAAGATCTTATAAAGTGGATGGATGAATCATATAATGTCCAGCAAAAAAGTATTTGGCAGCAAAAGTGCTGCCAAGAGTTGATGAGAAAGGAAAGGTTGGAACACTTCTGTCTTCAGCTAATTTCCATTTTAAAACGTTTCCTCGGGAATGTTGACACATTTCATTTTTACCTAAATGTGGGTGGATGTTGGAGGTGGAAATCTGCTTTTGGGGGGCTGAACAAGTTCTAAATAATTTCATATTACTCCGGCTTTCTCGGGCCCCCTAGATTCCACTGCATCATCCATTCCTGCATTCAATCAACAAACGTTTGAGCTCTCCTGGCACCAAGCTTGGCACTGTTAGTGTCAGTGGGAGAACTGACAAGGATCTCCTGCATGTGTGAATCTGTTTTATCTTCACCACTCTTCTGTGGAGGGCAGTGGTCTCATTATCTGTCCCCACTGAGAGATAAGGAAACGGAGGCCCAAAAGGTAACATCGACTAGCCTATCACAAGCTAATAAGCAGTGGCATCCTTCAATCCACCTGAAACAAATGGCATCTGAAAGATTCAGAGTTCCTTGGAAACCTGAAACGCAGCCACCTCAGAGGTGCCACTGCCACACAGCAACATGACTCTGCCTATCGACCTAGGCAAAGTACAACTGTGATGGCAGACTCACTGGCATGAGAAAAGAGACACCCTCCTCGCACCTCCCCACCCCTACAGCACTACCCCCAGGTCTGGAATCACTCCAGGGCCACCGGCACTGATGCTCAGAGCTTCCAAACAGTCACAGGGTACAGCACAGCCTGTAGTCCCCGAAAGGCTTCTCTGGGCTCAGGAGACTTCAGGGTGATATGGGGGAAAAGTGTTAGGAAGGGGGCAGGAGACACGTGTCCACAGCTGACACTGCAGCTCCTAGAACAGACACAGTGTGTCTGCTCCTTCTTACTCTTGACACTGCAATGGCCAGATCTTGTTTTTCCTGTTACCATGTGACAGCTCAGCCATACCTTAAAGGTGGTTATGCTGCTGTCCCTGGTGAGAATGGCAGTAATGCTCACTCTAGGCACAAGATGTGAGCAAGCCGTCCCAAAGTGCCACCCAGGAAAGTCTCTGCCTTCTCGCCCTCTTTAAAACGTCAGCCCATGCTCCCAGATGGAAGAGACCCAATACTGGGACCCAAAGGAGCCAGGAAGAAAGGAAACAAGGCTGAGGGGAGGAGGAGGGAGCTAGAACAGGCTGCCACCTGCTCTCTCATCTGTGTGCACCTCTCCCCCTGGTCCAGACCCTCGTCTCCTCTCACCTGAGTTGCTGGGACAGCCTCCAGTCCTGTCCCCCTCCAATCCATCCTCCACATCCCACCACGGGCGATCCCTCGGGTGGGAATCTGGTCACATCCTCCCCTGCTTAAGACCCTCTGAAGACCGCGTGGAGATGCAGAGTAATGTGCAATCTCCATGGTTTGCCCCCGGACTGCCATCCAGGGCCTGGCACCTGCCTCTTTCACCTGTCGCCACGCCCCACAAGCAACCTTTGCCACAACCCAACCCAGCAGCACCAAGCCTGCTCCAGCCTGTCCCAGAGAAATAGGTCTTGATTCCCAGATTCCTCTTTCGCCTTAACGCTTTTTTTGACTGATTTCTTCTCATATTTCACAATTCACCTCTGGCGTCACCACCTCCAAGTAGTCTTCCCTGAGTGCCCACACCCCCCGGTAGGATCAGATCCCCTTCCTCTATGTCTCGTGTGGAGTTTAGCTGAGTGCCTGTAACTAGGAGGCTCTTACTGCAGCTCCTTCCATTCCTGCATCTGTCAGTGCATCCATCCGTGCCCTGCGCCAGCAGTTATATCAAGTTCATACATCTGTCCAAAAGAAAATCTGACTGCACAGTTCATCCAGAACAGCAGTTCTCAACCTGTGGGTCGCAACCCACAGGATCTGTAGTAATGGGAAGGTTGAGAACCACTGATCCAGTGGATAGAAGCAATGCTGGTACTGTTGTGGGGTTTTATTCTCCACAGACAGACATCAAGAATTGAGGTACTTTATAAAGTTTTTGGAAAGTAAACGATCCAAGGAAGGCTCTTCACAGTTTACACAACTGCTACAAAGGATGAGAAAGGAGAGAGCAGTAATTCACTTTGCTGTGCTCCTACCACTCAGTTCTGGCCTTTCTTAATCTCTTACAAAAGACTAGAAGGTTCTTTTATTTATGGATACAAAATACTTTGTAGGTTAAAAAAAAAATCATGCTTGGTGACACAAATCATGACACAAATCATGCTTGGTGAATCATTTCTCTGATAGCAGGCAGACAGAAATTCCCTCTGCCTTCTCGGAGTGCTTCGGATAAAGACCAAACTGCATGAACTTGGATTGGAAGACCCCAAAGATGGAAGGGCTTTCTTGTCTTGTCCGATTATTGCACCCTCCAGCCTGGAGAGAGCACAAAGGGAGCTGAGTTCATTTAGGGATCAAAGGACCAAGTGACTTTCTTCTCAGGACTAATAAGTAAATGGTTTCTCCTAATCATCCTCCAAATCTCTTCTTGCATTTATAAACCAAGGGCATGGCACAAAGTCAGGGTCCTTTCCACCAGCAGACAAGGCCCAGAAAATGAGGCTGTCAGGATGGGGCATACAGGGGAAGGGAGGACTTGGGTAACCATCCACCCCTCACCACAAGTGTACGTTCCATGAGAGTCCCGCCCTCCCCAGGAAACATTCGGCAGGGCTCCTAAGAACAAGAGTCCTCTATCTGGGCCTCCCTCCTTCCTGCTGGAAAGGTACAAAAGTTGCATCTTGGGAATATTCAACACAATAATGGTGCTCGATACCTCATTCAAAGCAAGTCCTCAATCAACGGGAACTACCCACATCATGAGGAGATGGAGAGGACTGTGTGATCTATGAGAACAACCGCCACGTCATCAGGAGGTGGAGAGGACTGTGAGGTCTATGAGCACAAGTGCAGCAGAATGCACATGCTGTGCTGGGCATGGGCACAGGGCTCAGAGCAGGATGAAGAGGGAGTGATCAACCCACCAAAGAGGAGACCAGACAAACCTCAAAGACAAGAAGCCCACCTGTGTGGAGAGAGGATTAAGCACCTGCCAGAGGGCAAGGGGAGGCAGAGAGGAAGGCAGACGAGCAAGAGAGGGCAGCGAGTACTCAGCACTCAGCCATGAATCAGCCTGGGACATTTGGGAACTTGTGCTAGGGCCGTGTGTCAGGACTGGAAGCTGTGAAGACAGCTACACCAAAATAAAGCTGAGGAGGCAGGCAGGGGAGAGCACGAGGGTCTTGTTAGACTTATTAATGCCTGTAGGAGGCCATCAAGGCTAGCTCAGGGGAAGAGCTAGGGGGTCAGATTTGGGTGTCGCAAGCTGACTCTGCTGGCACAAGCGAGAGACCAACAGCAGGGAGTGTGGGTGGGTGTTTGCTGCGGTAGATTATGGGGCTTCAATTCAGGCTATATAGGGGGCCCAGAGACTAGGGGTGTCAAGGAAGTTAATCTATAGGTCCTGGTGATGGATGGAAAGGAAGAAGTACAGAGCAGGAAGGGTCTGGGATGACTCCAGTATCTTTTAGGAGCATAGTGTCTTTCAAGACAGAAACAATGCAGGGGACAGGTTTACAGTCCCTGTGTCCCATCCAGGCAGAGCTACCCAGTAGATATTAGGCACAAAGGACTTGAACTCAGGAGAAAAATCTAGCTGGATCCCTAGGTCTGAGAGTGGTAAGTACCTAAGTGGTATTGGAGCAACAGGACAAAATGAACTGGCCCAGAGGGCCACGCAAAATGAGAAAGAGTGGAAGATGGTGCTCAAGGGAGCAACATTTAAGGGACAAAAGAGGGAAGTGAACAAAGAAGAAAGAGAAAGAGCGAAAGAGGAAAAGGGAGCAGCCAGGAAGTGGCTTCCTGGGCGGCAGCATCAAGGGGGTACATCTTACCCTGGCCTCTGCTCCTGCAGCATTTCCTAGGCCTGTCCCTGCGAGGTCTCAGTGTGTTCCTGATGCCTGCAGTACTATCCTGTAGTATCAGGCTGCTGCTTTCTACACCTTCTCTGTCTGGCTGCCAGGAAACCCCGTTCAACAGAAGCCTCATTCCAGAACTTCTGGGCATTTTATCTTACTCCTGGTAGCATATGCGATGCCTTTATCGCTCCAAGAAAATGAACCCTCATCCTCTCATCCAGGACACAAAGAGCCCTGGGCCAGAGCTATTCCCTGTGTGGGCGGAGGTTGGCAGGACTAGCCAGGTATTTCCCACATTCATCTTTCAGGCTCCAAAGCTGCCCACCTCATGGTTCCCCCAACAGACCCCGACTCTACCATGCTGATGAGATGGACTCATCTGTCCTGACATCATGGTCAAGGCACTGAAGGTGCACGGCCACAGCTGAGGCTCATGTGTCTTATTCTAAAATGCTTCCTGCACATCAAATTTTGCCTCCAACTCTAAGTTCTTTCCTCTGCCATTCAAATGAACTAAAGCAGTTTTAAAAGGAAAGATCTTTTCCTCTCCTTGGGATTAAAAATAATATAAGCAATTACAATCCCCAAAATATCTCTTTTCCCCTAGGGCCAAGTATTTTAAATCCTATTGTCAGGGCCATTTCATTGAGATGGAGGTTTGCCTTTCCTGGATGTCTTCTCAAAAGCAGTTACCTCTTCTCACTAGGCTCCCACAGGGGTCCCCTCTTCACCAGGCTGCAGTTAGCAGGCAGATGATCTCTCTAAAATTCCCATCTTGCTCCTGCTTAAAACCCCACAACCACTCATGTGCCTCTGTCCGTGGCCTGCAGCGTCGCATGTGCTCAGGGCCCATCTCACTTCTCCAGCCCTCCCCATCCCCACATGCTGCTGTCCCCACCCAGCTAACACCCTTCAGCATCTGCAGTCACAAACATACAGAGCATAAGTGGCTGTCCTGGGCTCATCACTTACTTCCTACAGAGCCACAGTTGAAAACAAGCCTGAAAAATAGTTTAAGCCTATTAGGGAGAAAGAGCCTATGACTTTAAGTCCGGGACCCATCCTACTGCCTCATTCCCTAATCTCAGGAGATCTGTTCATTGCATCCTACTCAATAACAGTGACACAAGTAGCCAGAGGTATGTCAATAAACTCCATATATGTCAGAGCCAAAAATACACCAGGGGTGATGAGTGCACTAACAGTTTACAGTAATGCAAAGGAGGAGCATTTAGAAACTTGAAGCACACTAATCGTTTACAGTGATGGAAAGGAGGAGTATTTAGAAACTTGAGGTGTCACTCATGCACTTACTCAACCAATGCATGCCTGCTGTGTGCTGGGAATCATGCCAAACTCCACACCTGTGTCCAGGCTGCCAAGCCACTACCCACCAGAAGGCTGCACGAACCAATTCTTAGAAATGCAGAGCCAGTGAAGCCACTCCACGCTGACCTCCCTTCTGCTCTCAAGTTCCTCTACTCTGACCCAGCTTTCCTTCTCCTCACCCCCAACCTCAACACGTTTCAAAAATCCACATCCACTGAGGGGCCCCTGCTGCAGAACTGAAGACCCTCCTGTACCTTCCCCCCTGGCATCTGAGCTTTCCCTGAAGACACTGTGCTCTGAGTGTGGCTTCCATACTCTTGCCAATTGGTCATTTGCTACAGAGAACTCCCAGAGGGCATAAACCCCTGAAAAGAGGCTCTAGGAGACCAAGGAAAGTCCTCCAGAAATGGCTGTAGATATGAGCCCAGAAGAGAGAAGCCCACAGAAGCCAAAGGAGGGGGGTGCACAGGACAAAACAGACCTGGGTGACCTTGATGGGGCACCAAAGTCATCCACAACAACTGCCCTTGCCTCATGGTCACATCCTGGACCTTGTCATCAGGAGAGCTGTTCTTGTCCTAGTAATACTCAAATAAAGAAGTTATGACTGCTATGGTCTGAAAGTTTGTGCTGCTCCCCCCCCCCCCCCAAGTTCATACCTTGAAACCTAACCTCCAGAGTAAGGGCCTTAGAAGAAGGTGGGGCCTTTGGGAGGTGATCAGGCCACGGGGGCAGAGTTCTCGTGAATGGTAGCAATACCCTTATAAAGTGCCCCTGCCACCACCACCACCACATGAGCACACGGCCAGAAGGCAGCTGTCCGTGATAAACTGGGCAATAAGTCCTCACCAGACCCGAATCTGCATAGATAATCTTGGACATCCCTATCTCCAGAACTGTGAGAAGCAAATTTTTGTTATTCAAAAGCACCCACTCCGTGATGTTTTGTTACATGCAGCAGCCCGAGAGACTAAGACACTGACTTGCAGGTGCTACCCTTCTGGCAACTCCCCCAATTACTTCCACGCCCCTTCCCGCCTCTGCCTTCTCCTCTCCATCACGCCCTCCCTGTGCGCCCTTTCTCTTCCCCGCTCAGCCTAGGTTCCATGTCCAACACCTCATTTCAGCTGGCTCCTTTTGTGTTCTCCTGTAGCTTCCCGGAATACCCCTCTGTTGGTCCTCCCCTCTGCTCAGAGGGCACATCCAGGCTGCTGAACACTGCTGAAAAAAAGACTCACAGATGGTTATCACTCTAAATCCACAGCTTTCTTCCTCAACTGGCCCTTGATGTCCCCCACAGCAGTGCTGCACTGTTTCCCTGCCCAGAGACAGCTGTCACAATAAATGTCCTGAGGACATTAAGGTGCACCTCGCTAAACGGTGTCCAGAAATCCTACTCTGCCTGATAGATATTTACTTTACAAAGGTATATTCTGCAGAAAGCATTTAAACAGCACGTTCTGTGTGCATCTAAAATGAACTTTGATTTCTACTTACATGTTTTTTAAAGCCCATATAAGTAGAAAAGTGCGTGCACCCATGTGCCCTTCTCCCTGGGTCACTGAGACGGAGGCACATTCTGCTCTGTAAGCAGTCTCAGCCTCTCCACCTGCCAACATAGTTGCTCGGTGCTCCTGGCTCATTTCATAGCCACTGAAACCTCCTACAAAAAACTTAAATGGGAAAAAAAAATTAAAATGGTTCTTGTTTCACTGTGCCTACCAAGTCACAAAAATAAACAAGATCCATCAAAGGGAGAAAACAGTTTCTACAAAGCAGTTTTGCAGCTCAGTATTACCCTCCAGGTAATTTCCACTAACAGGTTCCTCTAATGCATATCAGGGCTGCTGACATCAGCAACATTTCTGTGATCTACTGCAAGTGCGGCTGCCAAGAGGCTGGGAGTGGGTGCAGGTTAGAGCAGAGAGAAACCTAAAAGGCAAAAGAATACCCACATTATTCCTCATGAGGCTAGGGAGGCAGCGGCGTAGAACATAAACAAATCCATTCATCTGAAGACTAGGAAGTGTTTTGAAATATTCATAGCACTTATTAGTGAAGTCTTCTAGGAATCAACAGACTTACTAAAAAAAAAATTGGGGAAGTGGATTCCCTTCAATGAAACATCTTGGTGTGCTCCCAGTAACACCTAGGTTTAGAGGGTAAAATGGGGTTTAATTAAGACAAGAGTCAGTGCTACCAGGGAAATCTTAGGGCTGACCCAGCTTTCTGGGGAATTTTCCACACCAGAGAAAATTGGACCTGCTAGCTAGATCAAGACCTCGCTCCAACCCGGAGAATAACCTTTCTCACTGGCAATTTCTCCTGCTAGAGAGTAAGCTCCTCTCTGGATGCCCTGTGAGGGTGGGCCTTTCAACTCTGAATCTCCCATACTCCCAATACCAGTGCACAGCAGATAAATTAATGTTCATGGAATGAATTCAGCAAATGTTTGCTGAGACCTATTATGCTTCCAGCACCAGGTGGCACCATGGTGATGACAGCACCTGCTGTCCAGAAGCTCACCAAGGTAAAAGAAGGGTGTGTGGTGGATGAGGGGTGGAAACTTCACCTCCACCCCCAGGTAATTCAAAAGAGACCCAGCACTCAAGGCCTAGAAGAGGCATCCAAAATCTCAGAGAGTGAACAGGTCCTTGCCTGGCTCATTTGGAAATCTGCCAAGCTGTTACACGGTCCTCAAGCTGTTCATAAAGCAGGTCATAAAGCAAAGGGTGTAAGATGTTTACTCCACATCGTTTCCCCACCATGAGAAGGGCTCCTATTCCCAGACCCCAGAACCAAATCAGTTTTCCAAGGAAAATCACTAAGCGATACATTAGCCACAACGAAGCAGCCATTGTAAACATACTAATACTTCCTTCCAAGGAACTCACCAGTCAGGAGAGCCACGTGACGCTATTTGGAAATCTGAGACAAATTAGAAATTGAATACTAGCGAAAAATATAGTTCACTAAGTTAGTGTAGAATGAAAGTGCTGCATGCATTCAGCTCTCCACTTAAATGAATGTTAATTTTCAATGCAAGATCCTTGTGAATAGCAAAGGTTGGGGGAGAACCACACGAGAAAAAAAACTTTCCATAGGTAGTTCAATCTCACCTTTGGGTTCAGGTTCTAGCCAAAAATAGGAAATCTTAGCTGATATTTTATAACAGTTCATTATATACACTTTGGACCCTACTTCCACTTAATTGCTTTGAAACTCAGAAGTCATGGGAAAGTCTTATGGTCTTCTCTATCTCTTAGAAAGGAAAGCATAGAAACCGGTGTGACCAATTAAAACAGCACGTGGCTCAGCCCAGCGTCTTGAAATTTGCGGGCCTGCCTGAGAACTCTCTGCCAATTACGGGTTTTGAATAGTCCCTCCGAAACCAGTATACACAGGCTGCCGTAACTGAGAAGTGCCCAGCTCAGCAAAGTCATGTGTGCCACAGTCAAATGGAGTAAGTACATGGTGCCACAGGCACAGCCACGTGTGCCACACCACCCACTGAGGACTCCTACATGAGGCCCCCTCCATGGCGTTCTCTAAGTTGTACGTGTACCAGAGGTACTGGGTAGTTGCATTCCAATCAGGTATCAATATCAGCTGATTTTTCCCACAGCACATAACGCAGTTTTCCTGAACCAGAATCTCATGAGGGCCTACTATGCGTTTAGTGCTAAACACCCTGTGAGGGAATTTAGTGGCAGCATTAACTACCACCAGAAATAACTTCCTTCAAGGCTGGCTTTCCTCATTGGCCCTAGTGTCTAAACCCAGAAGTAGATCATAGGATTGTATCTAGTCAGGGTGGAGTTGCCAGCTTTATGTGCATATGGCAAAATTCACAAAACATAAAATTCACCATTTTAGTCATTTTCAAGTGTGCAATTCAATTGGGGCTGCCAGATTCGGGAAGCAAAAGGATAGGACACACAGTTAAATGTAAATTTCAGATAAACAACAACAACAATTTTAGGGTAATTACACTCCATGCAATAATTATATTCAGTGCAAACAAATACACTTTGGATTTTTTTCTGAAATTTGAATTTAACTAGTATCAAATATTTCATCTGCCAACTCTAGGTTAAGGGACAGGAGAAGCACAGCCACCAATCACCTAACACAATCAGCTGAAGAGGCAGTGAAGCAGGAAACTGGGTGGTACCAGTCGTAAAACTGCATAAAAACAACCAGGCTTTTTCCCCTGTCACTCCACCAAACTGCTCTTCAAAAGATCTCCATTGTCTCCGCGTGGCTGAGCCCGGGTGACACCATAACACCCACATGGTACATGACCTCTCTGCAACATCCTACACAGAAGACCTTGCTCCTTCTTAAAATGCTCCCCACTGACAGCTCAGTGACAGTACACTCTCACGATGCTCCTTCACCCTCTCTGGTTGGGCCTTTTCAAATCCAATCTGCAGACTCTTTTGTTTTTGTTTTTGCTTTTAAGACAGAGTCTCATTTTGTCGCCATAAGTACAGGGCTGTGGCGTCACAGCTCACAGCAACCTCAAACTCTTGGTCTCAAGTGATCCTCTTGCCTCAGCCTCCCAAGTAGCTGAGACTACAGGCTCCTGCCACAACACCCAGCTATTTTTTGAGATGAGGTCTTGCTCTGGCTCAGGCTGGTCTCAAACTGTGAGCTCAGGCAATCCACCTGCCTTAGCCTCCCAGAGTGCTAGGATTACAGGCGTGAGCCACTGCGCCCGGGCTGCAGACTCTTCTACCTAAACGTTGGGCTTTCATGGGTTACTTCCTGGTTGCCTTTTGACCTACAGCCTCTCCCTGTACAATCTCTGCTCACTTACTGATGATTCCTAGATCCATATAGCTAGACCTAAAATGTCCTTTGAACTCCAGCTGCATACACTCAATTGTCTACTGGGGAGTTCCTTTGCTTTTTGTTTCTTGGTTTTTGTTTTTTTTGTTGTTGTTGTTGTTGTTGTTGTTCTTTTTTATTTATTTTTTAATTTTTTTTTTATTAAATCATAACTTTGTACATTGATGCATTGGCAAGTTCCTCTGGATACCTCAGTTGTACAAGAAAGAAAGCTCTCAGAATGATGCTCAAGACAAAAAGGCAAGACCCTGAGACCCCCTTACTTTCTCTTCTCCCTCTCCTCCCAATAGTTGTGTCATTTCTACCACATAGACTTAGAAACAACCCACTGCTCTCTGTCTCCCCACCCTTCTCTCTCCTGGACTTCAATCATACACAGCGCCCTCTCTGGTCTCCCCACTTCCACTGTCACCCCCTCCCCATCCACTTCCACACTGCAGCCAGAAAAACCTTTTCAATACATAAATCATCTCAAATCCTTCCCTGCTTACACCATTCAGAGCCTCCCAGCACTGCATTCAGACTAAAATGCAAGCCCCTGTGGCAGCACCTGTGGCTCAAAGGAGTAGGGCACTGGCCCCATATGCTGAAAGTAGTGGGTTCAAACCCAGCCCGGGCCAAAAACCGCAAGAAAGAGAGAGAGAGAGAGAGAGAGAGAGAGAGGCAGGCAAGAGGGAGGGAGGGAAGGAAGGAAGCAAGGAAGGAAGAAAGGAAGAAAGGAAAGAAAGGAAAGAAAGGAAAGAACGGAAAGAAAAGAAAGAGAGAAAGAAAAGAAAGAAAGCGAGCAATCTCCTCACCAGGGCTCCCAACATTCCTAATTTTCATCTCACCTCATACCCCTTCACCTTTCTTATTCCAGCTTCCAGTCAGTTCCTGTTTAGTTTACCTGCAGTTTCCTTCTGTCTAGAAAATCCGTCCCCCAACTCTTCCCATGGCTGGCTCCTTCCCATCCTTCGTGTCTCAGATTAAATGTTACCACCTTAGTAAGGTCTCTTCTGACCTCTCTAAATTAACCAACCCAGGGTAGTTAATTGTGTGCCCCCTTGATTGGGCGACAGAAAGCCCAGGTACTTGGTCAGACATTACTCTTGGTATTTCTGTCAGGGTGCTTTTGGATGACACGAACATTTAAATCAGTGGACTGAGCAAAGCAGATTACCCTCCCTGATGTGCGTGGCTAAAATCCAATCAGTTGGAGGCCTAAACAAAAGAAAAAAGGCTGACTCTCCCCTGAAGAAGAGAAAATTCTTCCTGCCTCCTTCTTTGTGCTTCCATACTGAAACATAAGCTCTTCACAGGTCCCAAACCCGCTGGCTCTTCAATCGTGACACTGAACTTCCCCACATGAACTGGAACTAAACCTTCTGCTCTCTCTGGGTCTCCAGACCTTGGGCCCGAGCAATAATTGTGTGAGCCAATTCCTTATAATAAATCTCTTTATTTATGAATAGATAAATTTTATTATATAATATACAGAAAGTGACAAAAATATGCACACACACATTTTTAAGGAGCGAAAAAACTGGATCAAAATTGTAATGTATACTGACAACACAAGATGAAGACAAATCACGTTGAGTACCTGTCGTAACTGCAGAAGTCAAACATGACTTGAGTCCTACAACTGTAGATCCCATAGTTTCTGTTGCTTTGGAGTTACCCCGGCTGATACTTCTGTCCTCCCCATTATTCTCTACCATACCAAGTAACATGATTGTCATTATATCATTTGCTATTTCTTACTGATGAGCCATCATTTCCAACTACCATCTTCCCCTTGCTAAGGTGGTCTACTAGGCTGTCAACACCCTCAGGGCACAGACTTTGCTCCTTTGGTTCACTTATAACACCCAGTGCCCAGCATGGCACTTGTCATATGGTGGGCATTCAATAAATACTTTGAATTAATGAGTGAAACTAAACAAGTTTCTTATACAGTAATTGCATTACACAAAAAACAAATATAATTACTACCTTAAAGGTGGTCATGGATATTGACTAGTTCAACTCCCTCCACCACTGGTTGAAAGTAACTTGCCCAAGGCAAATGCTGAAACCAGAATTACTAGCCCATTGTCCATCCTACCCCAGAGCCCCTGCTCTATCAAGACACCCTGCCACCTTTAAGTTCTATTGTAAGATATTCTCTGAAAGAGAAATTCAAGCCATGATTTAGTATAAATTTATAGATTTAGCTTAAGTTTCTCAATTTGATACTAATAGCCCTTCAATAACCCCAAATATGAGTCTTTGGCAATCAATATGGTATTTAGCTCAGTGGGAGCAGACACCAGATAGCCATGCCACATCTCAAAGCCCAAAAGCTGGGATTCAAAAGATAACTATTTTTCAGAAATATCCTGGAACAAATTGCCTAGCTAAACAAGTTAGCTCCTGGCATGAAAGGGAACTATGTCTATTCCCAGAATCCTCCATTTCAACATAATTGCACACTGTCTCAAACCAACTACTTTTTTATTCCTGGGCACCCACCAAATGTTCCAGAAGAAATTCCCTAAACTGAAAGCAATTGATGTAAAGAAAGACACTGTCTTGGAAATGATAGCATGTAATACCTTCTTATTCTTACTACCTTAAAGCTTTGTATCAATTTCTCACCTGCTTAAGAATCAAAAAGGCTGAAATCCATGACCTCTTGGTAGTGCTGCTGTATTACACAACTCTAGAAGATACCCTTCACAGTTGCTCAGTGTACAACCTGAACAACTAAACATGGCATTCCTACCTCTTAAAGCCTGCTTCAGCTGTATGTCATGCTGGGATCTCTGTAAAATCTGCATATGTAATAGAAATGTCCTTGTGCCAGAAAATTCACAGTAAACAACTGCTGTATGTGTCTCTCAAAATCCATTGCCTGTTAAAAGAAGAGAGTGATTCTCATGCTTTAAGGTTATTTTTTAATCAATTTCCATCGAGAAATCTTGATGTGAAAAAGGAAAACTGAAAATAAAGATCACAGTATAATCACACTTTCTGGGACATATTTATGTGCAAAATAAGTCAGAAAACCTAACAGACACAAAATCTAAATCAAACTGTGCTTTCAGAAAACAAATAAACTCTCCTTTTTCTAGACTTTTAGTTCTACAAATTTGTGCTTGCATTGAGCACTTTATAGGTTATTTTCTGCAGTATATGGCAATGTGACTTTTACCAGTCAAAAGATTGACAATCAGCTAGTGTCTGAGACCTTGAGCCCAAAGTTAGAATAATGACACCAATACTGCTTACAGACAAAATCTTTCAACTAAAAGTCTCCAAGATCTGTATGGAATAGATCAGAGGTGTTCAAGTTTTGAATTTTAAATGGACATTCAACTGAATTGGACAAAATTCAAACTTTAAGTAGAAATCATAGATACAGACGAAAAATTTCATGTAAAGAAAGAGTTTTATTCTAAAAGTCTGAATAGTTTCACATTGTTGTCGGCTATTGTATATTATATGCTATACATATATTTAATATATTTATTGTATATTTTATTATATTATGCATCATATATTAAGCAAAATACAATTTATTTCAAAGCAGGAAAAATGGCTGGAATTTGAAGTAGGGTCCCAGAGTCATATAACCTTTGTGTCCCTCTCAACACCAGCACCAACTCCCAAGATATTTTGGGGACCCAGAAGACTCAAGGAACGCAGTTGGAAACCTCAAGTCTGAAAGAAAGAACACCAACAAGAAAATGCAGAACTTAGATTCTAGTCCCAACTCGGTATGAGCTATCATTGCCACCCTGAGCTTGCACTGGGGGACCAGGAGACTAGGTATAAACGCAGGCCTATGCAACTGAACCTGTCTACTACTCACTCCTTCATCTATAAAATGGATACAGTAAAGTATCTGCCTCACTAGAAATTAAATATATAATACAAGGTCCCTCACACAGTGAATGACTGTTCTAAGTACTTAATGATTGCTACTTGTAATAATTATTAATTAAGTTTACAAAAGGGAAAATATGTTCCTGAACATTAACTGCAATTCCAACTAAATATGTTTGCATTACTCATTTTGTGTCTTGTTTTAACTAGTTTTAACTAGTGGTGTCTTGTTTAACTATCATTGAGGATTTGCAGGGGCCTCTGTCTCTCCAGAGACTAGTTAATTGAAAGCCAATTGTATTTGTCTTCACCTTTTAGCATGTTAACTTCTGATGGCATCTCAACATTCCCCTCCAGCATTTAGCACAGGATGTTGCACAGAGTCAAGATTCAATCAGCATTAATTAAGTGAATGAAAGCCTACCAGTTATGAGGAGGCAATCTTGGAATTCTACTACAACTTAAGAGCCCTCAGATCCCTTAATAAAGAGATAAGACCCTGATTTCAGAGCATGTCCAAAATTTAAAAGGTACTGAATTCTTTAAGCCAGACAGCCTCCTAAGTGGCCTCCTGGTTAAATCTCCCAGGAAAGTGTATTTTACCAAATTGACCACAACAATATTCTTAACATATGAATTTAATTCTCCTCCCATGAGAGCAGGAATCTATGTATGAATCTGGTCATACTTATGACTAAAGCAGACGTGAAGCTAAATCATAAAAGACCACACCACTTCTGTATGGTTCTCTTGGGACACTCACTCTTGGAATCCAGCTGCCATGCTGAGGGGAAGCCCAACTAGCCCATGGGGAGAGACCCCATGGAGTGATCATGTGTAATGTTCCAGCCAACATCAGATCTCAACTGATCCCAGCATCAACTGCTAGTCACAGAAGCCTCCGCAGATCCAACCCCCACTATCAACAACCGCAGCTTTAAAATCTTCCCAGGTGAGGATCCAAATGAAATAGAATTAGAAACAAGTCATCCCCTCTGTGTCCTGCCAGGATCCCCAAAGCACAGAATCTATATGAGCAGAATAAAATACTTATTTTATGTCAGTAAGTTGGGTACTTTATTACACACCAATAGGAATAAAAAAACAGACTTTAATCTATATTGTAAGAGAGAAATTATTCATAAAAAGTTGAATCATGACCAGTGCCTGGACATCCATTAAGAGCTGCGCACAATCAGCGATCTGCCCCTGCCCAGACCCTGGTAAGAGCTGCACCCACTGGGCCTCCGCACATCCTGACCAGAAACTCTGGGAGTTGCACAACCCCGCGTCCTCCCTCCTGTACCCTCCCTGGCTCCACACGGGCCTGCTCATATGACCAGGGACTCTGGTAGCCGCGTGGCCTCCGGAGCCCTCCTGCCTCTGTGCAGAGCCCTTCTCCTGGCCAGATACTGCTGGAGCCTTGGGCTCTCTAAGCCAAAGTCACTGGGCACCAGGCACTCCCAGAACCGTGCACCTCCCCTCCTCCCACTCTGTTGCTGGATCCAGGTGTGTCACATTTCAGAGCTGCTCCCCCAACCAGAACTCCCTGCCTGGGGCACCCCCAGAGGAATAACACAGCGTAACTCCCTACAAAGATCCAGCAACAATAGAGTAACCCCGCTGGGATCTAATCTTGAAGAGACAACTCCCCAACTCTGAGGACGGCCAGAGCCAATGGTGAAAAACAATCCTGAGGCAAAATCAACAGAAAAACTCTGGCAATATGAATAATCAGAGTAGATCAACTCCTCCAAGGATCAATGGGGCAGATACAGCACAAGATCCCATGCACAAACAAATAGCTGAGATGTCAGAAATTGAATTCAGAATCTGGACAGCAAATAAGATCAAACTAGAATTCCAAGCAGTAACCCAAAAGATGTCTGAAGAATTCAACAAATTCAAAGACCAAATGACCAAAGATTTTGACACATTGAGACAAGAAGTGTCTCAAAGATCTGAGAATCACAGTAGAATCCCTCAGAACAGAATGGAGCAGGCAGAAGAAAGGATTTCTGACATTGAAGACAAAGCTTTAGAATGCTCCCAAACTCTCAAAGAGGAAGAGAAATGAAGGGCAAAAACAGTTCACTCTCTCAGAGAGCTCTGGGATAATTCGAAGAAAGCCAATATTCATCTTATGTAGATCCCCGAAAGCGATTAAGTGGCTTCAAAGGCACAGAGTCTCTTCTCCATGAGATTATAAAAGAGAACTTTACAGACATGCCAAGAGATTCTGAGATTCTGAAATTCAGACAGTTTCAGAACTCCAGCTCGACTGAACCCAAATGAGACATCCCCCAGACACATGATAATCAATTTCACTAAAGTTAATTTGAAGGAGAAAATTCTGAAAGCAACCAGACAAGAGAAAACCATCACCTACAAAGGCAAGAATATTAGAGTAACTACAGATCTCTCTGCTGAAACCTTTCAAGCTAGAAGTGGATGGTCATCAACTTTTAATCTCCTTAAACAAAATAACTTTCAACACAGGATCCTGTATCCAGCTAAACTGAGTTTTATTTAAGATGGCGAAATTAAATACTTTAATGACCTTCACACGTTGAAGAAATTTGCTCTAACTAAACCAGCTCTCCAGGATATTCTCAGACCTATCCTCCATAAAGACAAGTATAATCCTCCACAACAAAAGTAAACCCACTCAGAAAATTTTGATCAAATTCCAACTTCCACAGTCACAAAAGAATTAAAAATGTCCACCGGACCCTCAAAAGCTTTATCAATATTCTCATTAATGTGAATGGTTTAAATTTTCCTCTAAAGAGGCACAGGTTGGCTGACTGGATACAAAAACTCAAGCCCGATATCTGCTACATACAAGAATCTCATTTTACTCTAAAAGACAAATATAGAGGGGTGGCACCTGTGGCTCAAAGGGGTAGGGCGCCGGTCCTATATGCCAAAGGCAGCAAGTTCAAACCCAGCCCTGGCCAAAAACCACAAAAAAAAAAAATAAAAATAAAAATAAAATGCTTTCCTTTCTAAAAAAAAAAAAAAAAAGACAAATATAGACTCAAGGTGAAGGGATGGTCATCTATACTCAAGGCAAATGGAAAGCAGAAAAAAGCAGGCATTGCAATCCTATTCGCAGATGCAATAGACTTTAAAACAACCAAAATAAGGAAGGATAAGGATTGACACTTCACATTTGTTAAAGGCAATACTCAGTATGATGAAATTTCAATTATTAATATTTATGCACCCAACCAGTATGCACCTCAATTTATAAGAAAAACTCTAACAAACATGAGCAACTTGATTTCCTCCAGTTCCATAGTACTGGGAGATTTTAACACCCCTTTAGCAGTGCTGGATAGATCATCCAAAAAGAAGTTAAGCAAAGACATTTTAGATTTAAACTTACCCATTCAACATCTGGACTTAACAGACAACTACAGAACATTTCATCCCAACAAAACTGAATACACCTTCTGCTCATCAGCCCACGGAACATACTCCAAAATCAACCACATCCTAGGCCACAAATCCAACCTCAGCAAATTTAAAAAAATAGAAATTATTCCTTGCATCTTCTCAGACCATCATGGAATAAAAGTTGAACTCAATTACAACATAAATCTGCATACCTTTGCAAAAACATGGAAGCTAAATAACCTTATGCTGAAGGATAGATGGGTTATAGACGAGATTAATAAGAAAATCACCAAATTTTTGGAACAAAACAACAATGAAGACACAAATAATCAGAACCTCTGGGATACTGCAAAGGCAGTCCTAAAAGGGAAATTTATAGCACTGCAAGCCTTCCTCAAGACAACAAAAAGAGAGGAAATTAATAACTTAATGGGACATCTCAAGCAACTGGAGAAGGAAGAACTTTCCAACCCCAAACCCAGCAGAAGAAAATAAATAACTAAAATTAGAGCAGAATTAAATGAAATTGAAAACAAAAGAATTATACAACAGATCAATAAATCCAAAAGTTGATTTTTTGAAAAGATTAATAAAATAGATAAAACATTGGCCAAACTAACCAGAAAAAAGGAGTAAAATCTCTAATCTCATCAATCAGAAATGACAAAGACAAAATAACAACAGACCCCTCAGAAATTCAAAAAAATCCTTAATGAATATTACAAGAAACTCTATACTCAGAAATACAAAAATCTAAAAGAAATCGACCAATACTTGGAAGTACGCCACCTACCAAGACTTAGCCAGAACAAAGTGGAAATGCTGAACAGGCCTATATCAAGTTCTGAAATAGCATCAACTATACAAAATCTCCCTAAAAAGAAAAGCCCGGGACCAGATGGCTTTACATCAGAATGCTACCAAACCTTTAAAGAAAAACTAGTACCTATATTACTAAACCTCTTCCAAAATATAGAAAAAGAAAGAATACTACCCAACACATTCTACCAAGCTAACATCATCTTAATCCCTAAACCAGGGAAAGACCCAACAAGACAAGAAAATTATAGACCAATACCACTAATGAATATTGATGCAAAAATATTAAATAAGATCCTAACAAACAGAACCCAACAACACATCAAAAAAATTATACACCATGACCAAGTCGGATTTATCCCAGGGTCTCAAGGCTGGTTCAATATACGTAAATCTATAAATGTAATTCAACACATAAACAAACTTAAAAATAAGGACCATATGATTCTTTCA
>CAUYPK010011210.1:0-14124 GCA_963574355.1 Loris lydekkerianus
CAGAATGGGAGAAGATTTTTGCAAGTTATATTTCTGACAAAGGTCTAATAACCAGAATCCACAAAGAACTCAAACTAATTACTAAAAAAAAAAAAAAAACAAGTGAACACGTTTCATTGTGGGCAAGAGACATGAACAGAAACTTCTCTGAAGAAGACAGTCTCATGGTCTACAGACACATGAAAAAATGTTCATCATCTTTAATCAGAGAAATGCAAACAAAAACTACTCTGAGATACTATCTAACTCCAGTAAGAGTAGCCGACATCACAAAATTCCAAATGTTGGCATGGATGTGGAGAAAAGGGAACACTTCTGCACTGGAGAAAAGGGAACACTTCTGCACTGCTGGTGGGAATGCAAGCTAGTATGTTCCTTTTTCAAGGAGTTTTGGAGAACACTCAGGGATCTAAATGTAGACCTGCCATTTGATCCTGCAATTCCTCTTCTTGGTGTATATCCAAAGGACCAAAAATCATTTGACAATAAAGATATTTGCACCAGATTGTTCATTGCAGCTCAATTCATAATTGCTAAGTCATGGAAGAAGCCCAAGTGCCCATCAACCCATGAATGGATCAATAAATATCAATATGTATACCATGGAATACTATGCAGCATTAAAAAAATGAAGACTTTACCTCTTTTATATTTACATGGATGGAGCTGGAAAATATTCTACTTAGTAAAGTATCTCAGGAATGGAAAAAATATAAATCCAATGTACTCAGTACTACTGTGAAACCAATTTATAATCACACTTGCGTATGAAAAATTAAACACAACTATAGCCTAGCATGAAGGAGGGAAGGGGAAAAAGAGAAGAAGGGAGGATTAGTAGGGGGACCACACATGTGGAGCTCATTGCAAGTACAAGTTGAATTTATCAGGGGTAGATCACAAATGTCTTAATGCTGCAATTTGGTAAATGAGATGAAAGCTATGTTGATTAGTAAGATGTAAGCACTCCAATTTGTACAAATAATCAACACATTGAATCCCATAATAGCATAGATGTATTTGTGACCTTTGTGCAAATGACTTAATAAAAAAAAAAAATATTATGAAAAAAAAAGAAAGAAATGATTGCCAAGGCATCTTTGTTTATTGCAAATGCTGGTGGCTGCTTCTTCTCCTATTGGCTAGGAAATAAGTTAATTGTCAGGACATGGAATTTCCATTCTTTGAAATGGTAATGGTTATACAACCATTAAACTACCCTGGAATCAGAAAAGCATAAAGAAATTGCCTTTTATATGCTTATAGAGCCATTAGGCCTGTTTTCTTTAGGGTGCTTTTTACAATACAGGCATGGCAGAGAGCTACATGTAAAAAAATTGTATGAAGAATTTAAATTAAAGGAAAAGTTATACTGTACATCAACATAGCAGCACAGCATCTCTTCCCCAGCATGGCGACAGGAGTTTCACCTCAGCTGTCGTTGCTGCTGCCATGTAGCTCATGTTGCTTTTTCGTCATCAGGGAAAGCTTTAACTGCAGAAATAGTGTGCCCAGAATCAGACAAAGAGAAGAAAAAGGATTACAAGAGAATTTATTCAACCTCTTTTAGCATGAAAACCTAAATGTGCAGTTTACTTGAGTGGCGCGATCTGAAGGTTGTTTACAAAAGATGTGCTAGTCTGTATTTCTGCTATGCTACTAGAGATCACGACGATGAACTAATTACCCTGGAAAAAATTCATGGTTATGTGGAATTTCTGGACAAGTATTTTGGCAGTGTGTGTGAAGTTGATATCTTTAATTTTGAGAAAGTTTGTTATATTTTAGATGAGGTTCTTTTGAGATGGGAAGGTCAGGAAACATCCAAGAAAAAGTCCTTAAAGCAATTGAGTGGGTGGATATACACATAAATATTTATGGCATGAATGTTTTAATGTTATTCTGCATTAAATGACTACTCATTGCATATGCAGAATTTCCTAGAGGAAAGAGAGTGCCTATGGACATAAGAAAGAAATATCCTCAGCCTGGTGACTGGTTATCTTGTACAATAATATAACACTTCAGAACCAGTGCCTTTATGATTGTAATTTTTTTTCCTGCTCACATTTCTAATTCTTCTCTGCTTTATTTTCATTCTCTGTGTTATCTTGATATAGCTATTCCTATCAAAACTGATTTTATCTCATCTTGGCCAAGTACAGTCTATGAGTGTTTTGAGTAAAGAAGAAGTTTCCCCAGCTAGCTCACTGTCTCAACCTGACCCTAGGCTTGATCATCCAATTCCCAGCCCACCTGCAGATGAGTGAGCATAAATGATTATTGTTTTAAGTCATTGAGTTTTGAGGTGGCTGTTACACAGTATTATTGTGGCTGTTGGTACCACCTGTTCCACCTCTGCCCCACATTCTAACACCTAGCACATCTGCTGATAAGTTGATCTTCTTTATACCCAGCCCTGACTGTGCCACATTCCTGCTCAAGATTCCTTAAAATTCCAGTCTCCTAACCCTAGGATCTATGTGGCCTACATGCAGTCAATCCAATTGCCAGAGGTCTCTCACAAACACTCCAATCAAACTAATCTCCTTTCTGTAATCCAAATACCACTTACATTACTCACAATTCCCATTCTAGATGAATCTTAGACATGCTCCAAAGCACTATTCAAAGTCTCACCCCTTCTGTGAGGAAGCTTCCCTCTGAAGTGCACAACACTTGTTTATGTCTACCCAGCACTCCTCCCCTCCTTCTATTTAGTATGCTATATCCTTGGCCACCCACCTCTCCATCCTTGCAGTATGATTGAGGCTTAGTCCACCATCTCACTTCTAAGAATAAGCCATGACCAAAGGTTGGCCATTCTGAGGAAATTCTACCTCCTTGGCCAATAGTGTAGAACCTGCATAGTCAATTTCCTCCCTACACTGACCTGCTCCTCAAGTTGACCTAATTTTCATAAACCATTTCATAGACTGGACACATACTACATGTATGTATCAGTATACAGCAGTCCTACTTTCTTTCTTTCTTTCTTTTTTTTTTTAGAGATACAGTCTCACTTTATTGCCCTCAGTAGAGTGTCATGGCATCACACTCACAGCGACCTCCAGCTCTTGGGCTTAGGTGATTCTCTTGCCTCAGCCTCCTGAGTAGCTGGGACCACAGATCCCCACTACAAGGCCTGGCTATTTTTTTGTTGTAGTTTGGCCAGGGCCATGTTTGAAACTGACACCCTCGGTATATGGGGCTGGCACCCTACCCACTGAGCCACAGGTGCCACCCAGCAGTCCTAGTTTCTTATGTTGAACACCTCCCTATGCTGAGTCTGCTACAGTCCCTTTGTGGTCAACTAACAGAGACTCTACTAATAGTGAGTTCAGGTATGAGCATTTGACTTGATCAGAGCCAGTGAAAGTTTGGTACTTTTGCTGGAATTGTTGGAATAGAAAAGTCCTCTTTCACCTGAACAGCAGACTGGAGGTGGTGGTGACTATGTTTGACGGGGAAATTTGGCTGGAATGACCCCAGTACAGAGGAAAGAAGAGATAAGATGAGCAAAAGCAGATTGATGGTGAAATTTT
The DNA here is from genome assembly GCA_963574355.1 of Loris lydekkerianus. Classification (NCBI taxonomy): domain Eukaryota; kingdom Metazoa; phylum Chordata; class Mammalia; order Primates; family Lorisidae; genus Loris; species Loris lydekkerianus. The sequence continues at coordinate 3,546 of CAUYPK010011210.1, forward strand.
GGAGCCCTGTTGTTCACTGTCACCTCAGCCATAGAGCCTTACAGAGAGTTCATCCCTCCTCACCAGTGCCGAGCTGGGAGTCCCACACATAACATATGCTCAAAAACACTTTTGATGAATGGCTAAGAAAACACATCCAATTTTGTTTTCTTTTGTTTCTGTAAGTCAAGCAGATTCCTGTTGTTTTTTAAAATGCTTGGAGGTAGCAGGTCTTCCTGCTAGTGAAATCATCTAGCAGGTCTTCCCTGCTAGTGAAGTCTCTCTTAGTGTCCCAGACCATGCTGCCTACACACACACACACTTGTAGGCACACGAACACACACATATGTACCTACATGCACACACGTGTGCATGCACACATACACCAGCTTTCTTCCTCAGACCTTTTCTTCCTGTGTCAGCAATAACTGAAAGTTGCTCAGGAATTCCCACCCAAGGAGAAGAATGAGTCCAGTTAACTACCTGATAATTATTACTCTGCTCCCTTTATGACAACTTTTAAATGTTTTAATTGTTTTCTTCCAACACATTGTTATTGTTGCTGATGTCACCAGGATCTTGCTCTGGGGTAGGACTTAATTCAGATGTAGCTCTGATTCAAACTGCCTTCCAGCAGGGACTGGCCACTGCCCCTTCTCCTGACATTATTCCATAGTGTGAACCTGGGTTTGTGGGGGCAGGTGATGCTAATGACTAGGATCTGTGTGTTTTACTGACTCCTGAGAGATGAGGTGAGAACCCTAGGCCTCTGCACCAGTCCTTCAGGAGGCTCATGACAGACAAGCTTAGGAAAAAGTCTCATGAAGAAATAAGATGCTCTTTCAAGTCCGGAGCCCAGCTGTCTTTATTCCCCAGTTCCAAGGACCCAGATAAATCAATGTCCTGTCCCTCTTTCTCCCAGGAATGGCAGAGGAACTTGAAGCTTGCTATCCCCAGGATGACTGAGTTGACCAAGATGCAACTAACCAGCTTTTTTGCAGAAGGTTGGGATCTCATTGGTACCTCATTCTTTACTGCTTCTGTTCCAAGCATTTCAGCTGCCTGATTCCAAGCTTTTCAGACCTATAACTGTGTGTCTTAAACTGAGCCAAGGTGAAGACCAGCTTGGGGCTGGCTCCTGAGGCAGCAAATGCCCCCTGACTGTTCCAAGCTCCATGGCTGGACAAGCTCATGGAGGAAGCATCCTGGGAAAAGATATGTGGCCAGGGTGACCTGCAAGAATTTTCTTAAAAACAAAAAAGTGGGATAAAAACAAAAGAATAAACTAAAATAGAGAGAAAAGTCATAGGAAGACAGAAAAGAAAAAGAAACTTGAATGGCCAGTAAACAGTCCTTGAGTAGTTCAACTTTCCAAACAAATTACATATTCTTCACACTATGTCTAACAAACACTTTATACATAAAATGAAAAAGACCCTTAATCATCCTTTTCTACCATGGGTTTCAGAAGCAAAGCAAGATATATTGAAGAGATAGGCAGCCACGGGAAGAATTTGAGTTCCCTCAATTTTGCAACAGAAATGATGAATAGAAATAGAAGTTATTTAGCTTGCTTCCCCTTGTTGCCAACCAATTTAGTCTATCAAAACCAACACAATTTATTTTACTATAATTTAGCTATTTTTGAGCAAAGAGGAGGCTTTTTCTGATGAAATCCCCCAGGCTTCCCTTGTGAGAAAGAGACTAAGGCCATAAACAACCCTGTTCCCGAGGCTCGGCCACTGAAGGTGCCTGGCCTTATACTGCTCTTTAATCCTGCTTAGCTTTAGGTTTTTCACAAAGCAAAGGGAATGGATTATAATTCCAATGGCCATTCTCATTTGACAATTCATATTTTATAAGGGAAAAAATACAGTCAATGACAGGGAAACAGTTAACTAAAGACAGACACTTTAGCTCATACCCGTAACCCTAGCACTCTGGGAGGTTAAGTCAGGCAGATTTCTTGAGCTCAGGAGTTTGAGACCAGCCTGGGAAAGAGCATCATTCTGTCTCTACTAAAAATAGGAAAACAAAATTTAAAAAAAATAGAGAAATTGAAAAACTAGCCAGGTATACTGGTGTGTGTCTGTAGTCCCACCTATTTGGGAGGCTGAGGCAAGAGGATTGCTCAAGTCCAAGAGTTTGAGGTTTCTGTGAGCTATGATGATGTCCTGGCATTCTAATCAGAATACCAGAATGAGACCCTTTCTCAAAAAAAAAATAAGAATAAAAATAAATAAATAAATAAATAAACAGTGCAGAGTAGCTGAAATACAGAAAAAAATGTGATAAAAGTATGCTGTAACCCAAGTAAACTCCAATGCTCTTAACTACTCATCTGATACTCTTTCTGCTGCATGGATTGGATCCTAACAGAAAATGTCACTGGCTGATAGAGGCAGCTGTCCTCAGCATTACCATCTTCCATGGTTGGGCCCCTGAGCCTGCCTCTTCCCCCAGCCTTGGGATAAAGTTATAGAATCCACAGGGTTTCCAGCATCCTATATATATGAGATATGTCTGTATCCAATGATTTTGGCCTGCATGCATGCTGTACTGACTTCCTCAAGGTGCCCTAAGTGTTCTGCATTCAGATATTTTTAAAAAACAAATTTATAGGTCTGGTGCAGTGGCTCACACCTGTAAGTTCCACTCTTTGGGAGGTCTGAGCCAGGAGATTTCTTGAGGCTAGGCATTCAAGACCAGCCTCGGCAATGATGAAACACCATCTCTACAAAAAATTTGAGAATTAGCAGGGCAGAATGTCTCCACCTGTAGTCTCTGCTACTCAGGTGGCTGATGCAGGAGGACATATGAGCCCAGGAGTTTGAGGGTACTGTGAGCTAGGATGATGCCACTGCAGTCTAGTCTGGCCAACACATCTTATCTCAAAAAAAAAAAAAAAAAATTACCGAAATTCAGCCAAAAGAACTATTTTTAAAATTTAACTGGGTATCCTATAATTTTATTTGCTAAGTCTGGCAACCCTGCTACTCCAGAGCTCAGCCTCTTAATTTGCTTAGTGTCTTAACTTATTTTGGTCAACACAATTTTCCTCATACATCACAACATAGCTGGTGTAAATTGAGCAATTTCTGCATCCTGGGCATTGTGCTCATCTCATGTAATCTTTATATCAACTCCATGTGATTGCTGCAACTACAGTAGAACCTCCTAGCTGACCATCTCAAGTTGACCTTGTTTTCACAGACTGGACATGTACCCCTTGTACATATCAGAACAGAAGGCCTACTTGCTTATGTTGACCACTTGGTGTGTTGACCAGTTTGTTACAGTCCCTTGAGTGGTCAAACCATGGAAGATCTACTGTATTTTCATTTTATCAACCAATGAGAAAACTGAGCATTAAGTGAAAAACTTTGCCAGGACCACATAGAAGAAAGTAATGAGGTAAGCTTCATAGCCACACAGCCCAGGGGGCAGAACCAGGAGCCCACCCTTCCTCCCACGGGCAGGTGCTTAATCCAGGCACAACGAACAAATGAGTGGGAAATTTAAAAACTGGATAAAATGCTAGAGCCATCTCTCTTGGTTCTTAGGTTTTTGATTTAACAAATCCTTCTTCAGGCCCTATACTTGGAACACTGTGACCCACCTGGGCAGTGCAAAGAGGGCATCTGAGCCCTGGGGAGGCAGTTAGAGACCACTTTTATATAAGACTATGGGGAGATGGCACATTCTACAGGTTGCCTGTCAGGTTAGGATCTTCTGGGGAGAACTTCTCAATGGATGAATTAGGCAAACCCTTTGTGTCTTTGGCTTAGGAACAGAGAAGTGGGGGTAAATGTTTGTCTGTGGCTGCATTAGGCCCCCCAACAGCATTTCCTGGGGTGTTGGTAAAGGTGAGCTGGCAAGGGGATGTTGCAAGAATGAGGGTCAGACATGAAGCCCTCATGGAATGAGGGGGTAAGAGATGGATGAATGGACAGAACTCTGAGGCTTAGCTGAGGACTGAGAGCAGAGAGATAAAATGAACCTTAGATGTCAGAGTGGGAAGTGCCTCAGGCTGAATGAGGCCCTTTTCAGGCAGAGCTAACTTTCTGAAGGCACAGCAGGCACACTGTACACAGTCCACAGAATTCTCTGAGGCCTACAAGAATATTTTAATTTTCTTTAAACGAAAAATGAACATAAAAATAATGTATAATGATGAATCCTGCCTGGATTGTACTTGCAATGTTTATACCAACTCAGTCATAAAATATGATTTGTAATATTTTTATGGAGGAGGGAGCCCATGAGGTAATCTGTCATAATACAGCACAGCCCTTCGGTGGGAAGCGGGCACTTCACATAGCTGGTGCTTGGAATAGACTGCTGTGCCCACATCTGGAGGGTGAGGATAATGGCTGTTCCTCCACACATGACAAGGTGCATTCTAGTGTTTGTTCAGGCTCCTTCACGGCTCCCCTCCGCATCCTGCATCTAGCTCCTCTACAAGCAGGAAGCAGCTGGGCTTACTGTAGGGCTGGGGTGAAAAGAAAGTCAGCTCATGAAGAATAAACACACATACAAATACACACATGTACACACTGGAATACTCACGCATAGCTCTCGCTCTCACCTAATAAGCACCATGTAGTGTGTCCAGCACACCTCCTGGGTGAAGAGGTCAACTACAACTTGGACTTTACTTAACAAATGCTAACAATGTAGCCTATTTGTACACTTTACCCTTACGTAAATCTGAAATTTAAAAAGAAAGAAAATTGGAAAAAAATAATTTTTTTAAAGATCTAAAAAAATTAATAAATGCATTATGCCTGTAGTGGGCTAATTATGGCACCCAAAAGATAAGCCTAACTCCTGGAACCTGTGAGTGTGACCTTAATTGAAAATGGAGTCTTTGCAGATGCCACTAAGGATCTGGAGAGGAACCATCCAGGACTGAGGGTAGGACTACCCTATAGCCCATGTCAAGCCCTTTAAGAAAGGTGGCAAAGGTAAGGAAGACAGACGCATAGAGCAGAGACCACGTGGAAACCAAGGCTCGGACTGGAGTGATGTAGCCACCTGCCAAGGAAGATCAAAAACCACCAGGAGCTGGAAGAGGCAAGGACATATTCTCCCTTGAACCCCCAGAAGTAGCCCAGCCCTGTGGACAACCTCGTTTCAGGAGTCTAGTCTCTGGAACTGTGAGAGAATAAATTTTTTAAAGCCAAAACATAAACACTCATAAACACACATACCACATACACACAGCACACACACAAATACTAACAGAGAAAATAATTTTAAATAACCTTCTTTCTTTCTTTCTTTCTTTTTTTGGTAGAGACAGAGTCTCACTTTATCACTCTCAGTAGAGTGCTGTGACATCACACAGCTCACAGCAACCTCCAACTCTTGCCTCAGCCTCCCCAGTAGCTGGAACTACAGGTGCCTGCCACAATGCCCTGCTAGTTTGGAAGGGTTTGAACCTGCCACCCTCAGTATATGGGGCCAGCACCCTGCCCACTGAGCCACAGATGCTGCTCGTGGCTACTTTTTGGTTGCAGCTGTCATTGTTGTTTGGTGGGTCTGGGATGGATTCAAACCTGGCAGCTCAGGTTTATGTAGCTGGTGCCTTAGCCACTTGAGCCACAGGTGTGTAGCCAAAATAACCCTATTTCTATGTGGGCAAGACACTTGAACAGAAAATTCTCTGATGAAGACATGCACATGGCCTACAAACACATGAAAAAATGCTCGTCATCCTTAACCATCAGAGAAATGCAAATCAAAACTACTTTGAGATATCATCTAACTCCAGTAAGATTAGCCCACATCACAAAATCCCCAAACTACAGATGTTGGAGAGAATGGGGAGAGAAGGGAATGCTTCTACACTGCTGGTGGAAATGCAAGCTAATAGGACCTTTTTGGAAAGAAGTTTAGAGAACACTCAAGCAACTAAAAGTAGATCTACCATTCAAACTTGCAATTCCTCTACTAGGTATATACCCAGATGATCAAAAATTATTTTACAACAAAGACATTAGCACCAGAATCTTTATTTTAGCCCAATTCATAATAGCCAAAACATGGAAACAGCCCAAATGCCCATCGACCCATGAATGAATTAACAAATCATTGTATATGTACACGATGGAGTACTATGCAGCCATAGAAAAAGAAGGAGACTTCACATCTTTTGTGTTTACCTGGATGGAGCTGGAACATATTCTTCTTAGTAAAGTATCTCAAGAATGGAAAAGAAAGTATCCGATGTACTCAATACAATTATGAAATCAATTTATAATCACCTACACACTCATATAAATGGTAAAACATAAATATAGTCCAGAAAGTAGAAGGGAAGAGGAGAGAGAGGGGAGGGGAGGGGAGATATGAGAATAGAGAGCTATTCAGAGGGACCTCACTTAATATGCATGATGCAATGGTATTTCAAAACTATTAAGCAATGAATATAATTGTGATGGATGTGTTACTTAGTTCAATGTAAGCATTTCACATTGTATATTGAAGCAGTACCCTGAACCCCATAAATGCATCAATGTACAAAGTTATGATTTAATAAAAAAAATTCTGTATAGAAAGGAGCTAAAACTAAGAGTCTTAAACTGGGGAGTAGCAATTTTATAGGATTCTCTAGACTAAAAGTTAAGTAAATTAATAATAGAATTTTGGAAGATAAAAGTATCATAGAGTTCACCTTGTCTGGCTTCCTCACTTTTAAATGAGACTCATAGAGAAGGTCACTCCTTGTCAGTCAAAGGCACAAGCTTTAAAGGTGAGGCTGCTGGTACTGCTGTCAGAAAAGAGAACTTTTCTCAAAGACAATGAACACAAAGTCTATAAATATCCCACCACACACAGCGGGGAGCCTGTGGTGTTCCCCTCTTGGAGTTCCCCTCCCTGCCCCACTCCAAGATCCCAGTTCACTGTTATTTATCAAGTACATGCCCCAGTCACAAGGAAGGGACCGTCCCAGGAATGCTAGGAAACAAAAAGGATTCAAGTATCTCTGGCCCAGGGTCAGAATAAAAGACATCAATCCTAACTCAAATTCTTGGACTCGTGGAGGGTTCAGTTGCAGGATTCTGGGAAGTTTTGTGTCATGTGCCTGATGACCTCTCTCCCTGCTTACCTGGGGGTAGACAGAATGTTGCCTTCCTGGTTTGATTTTAGGGACACCAAGAAGACTCTTGTCTTCCCCAAGGTGCCTGAACATCCACCTCACAGTTATCTATCATTTATATTACCTTTCCTCTCTGGAAACTACCTCTTCCAGACACCCTCCTTTGGAATATGCACATTTCTCAAAGGAACACTGCACAGAGCTTGGCAGAACCTTCCAGATGGAGCACACAAGGGATGAAGCTGGACAGTGGGCCTAACCCCTGCCCTCATAGGAGTAACTGAAGACACTGGAGATGTCCACTCTGGGGATGATAAAGACCTCCTTTGACCAAACTTGAGTCAAGCTCCTCTGTCTTCTCTTTCTAACTGATCCAAGTCTCTGACCTCAGCTCTGTCTTTGGCCAGATTAGTTCAGTTCCAGCAAGAATCCTAGGTCAGTCTAGTGACAATTCCCACTCTTGAGACCTGATCAAATCTTATAACCTTGGCCTGCCTTCAGCAAAAATCCTATAGTCAGTCTAGCCAGAATACCTTACCAGGATGCTTTCTCTCAGTAATTTCTACCCGCTGACCCCCACATTGCTCCCTTGTCCTTGTTGTCCCCAGAGCTGAGCCTGATCTCTCACCCCTGCTACAAAACCCCAGTGTGACAATCCCCCTGAACAAAGTCTGCCCTATTGTTCTTTAAAGGGTGTTATGAATAATTTTTTTCTTTAGCAGGGAGGAGAAATCTCATAGTTAACCTAAAGCAGCACTTTCTCAAACCAAAAATAAGTACCCCTTGGGGGCTGTATTCACCTCAATCAGAGAACTCCTGTTCTAAAGGAACAAGTGATAAATTGATCAGCCTGTAAATATTCCATTAGGGGCTGAGATAGGCTTGGCAATGGCCCATGCACAGATACTAGAAATGGAATCTGCTAATTCTCCAAAAAGGCCTGGAGTCCACTTTTGGTCAGCATGTTTAGTAAAGATGAGGTGAGGATCTGCAGGAAGCATCTGCAGGAAGTTGTTGTTGTTATCCCTCAAGAACACAGCTGAAATTCTACCAGGGGGTGCAAGGAGCAGTGATCAAGTACAGTCAGAGGGGCTATGGTCACTTCGTGCTGGGAACATGAAAAGTGCCAGACATAAATCTAGCAAACAGGGACTAGGGGCAGAGTGAAACACAGTGCTGAGAGCCCCACTCTACAGCAGAAATTATTGGAGAGTCTGGTAGATGGGCTAGGATTTTGTGTAAAGTCCCCAGGAAGGGTTTGGTGTGAGTTAGAGAGATGCAGGGGTCTTCTGCTCATGCACAAGTGCCTGTGAATCCATGTTCCCTCATTCCCTCATCTGTCTCTGTTGAGGCATAGAATCAGAATGCAGGAATGACAAGGTCAAGTTCCGTGCATAGTAGACTATCACAGACATTTAAGCCATGGCTAGATAATCATTCGGTGAGCGTGCTGACCAGGGAAAATAACAGAACAATTATGGAGGATTTATTAGGCAGCATTATTCTAAACCCTCTGTGCCAACCCTGTGAGGGGGAACTTCCATGATCTCTATTCTCAAGCTGAGGTCATCCAAAGGCTCCCAGCTAGCAAGTAGTGGAGTCAGGGTATGAAAGCAGAAAGTCTGAGCCGGAGCCCAGCCCCTCACTTCTCCCTCACATGTCTAAGCATTAAGCTGTGATCTTTAGGCTGCTGACCACCTTTCAGGGCTGAGCATTGACATGGTGCCTATATGAGCCAGACCTGCGACCTTGGTGGGCCAGGAAGAAGAGCCAGGCACTATGAGGCCGTGAGAATCTCTGGGCTGACCGACCAGTTGCCCTCCTAGGATGCTCCCGGTGCACCCCAGGCCTTCTGTGCAAGGGACCTAAGCCAGGTCATGACTTAAAGTGGAGGGATCCTCAAAACAGGCCAGTCTGAGGATGGACAGTGGAGCCCTTCAGAGAAGAAGGCAGATGGCCAGACAGAGCAGGCGGGTAAGTAAAAAAGTAAGGTGAAAATCTGTGCCCAGTCATCGTCTAACATCATTCTTACTGTCTGACCCAGATGCTTTGGGATAGACAGAACTGTTGTACAAAGATCAATCACTGGGTGTCCCCCTGCAGAGCCCATGGAGCCACCTCCCACAGAAACAGAGGTGAGACTCAAGACGGCTGGAGGAGACTGGGGAGGGCACACAACTCATGGTGGAGGGACAGAATTCTGGAGGGTGCTGGTAGTTGCCAAAGGGTCACACACTCCAGGTAACAGAATAATGAGGACAAACATGATGTTGTGACAGGAGACATTAAGGTATCTTTTCAGTCAGATGCATGGACATCACCCCTCCCATTCCTGGAGGACAACACTGCGGAGGGGCTCTGGGCTGCACTGGTGAGGATGGGGCACTCTCTGCCAGACCCTTGTAGGCCATCATCTACATTTGCCATCAGATGACACCCAAGACCACCAATCACACTCTCAAGTTCTCCTGTAAGCAGGTCTGATTATTAGTTCCCAATTATAAATGAGGAAACTGAGACACACTAAGACTGAGTAAATGTCACTCAGGCAGTAAATGGAAGGACCAGAAATCACAAGAGCTGGATGATATCTTGAGGAATCTTCACCTTGAGTATCCATTCTAGAAAGTCATTAAGGCCACAGTATGACAATTAACAATAACTGAAAAGACTTTTATATGCTTCCCCAAAACCCTATGAGGTACTTTCTACCATTAATATTCCTGTTTTATAGATGAGATGAGTGCAGTTAGCAGCCCTGTTTTCACTGATAATCTGACTCTTCTCCACATGCAAGACCATAAGGAGTGCAGTACCTACTCCTTGGACCCAGGCACTGTTGAGGGCTGGTAGTAGCCAATGAGAGGTGGGCAGGCAAGAATTTTGTCACATCTGAGCAGGTACTTGACTCATGAGACCTTGTTCTCTCCTCTGCTGTGATAACCCTGGAGCCTGTGCTGATCTGTCAGCTGCTCTCTTAAGCTGGGTTCTGACTTACTGCTTCATGAAGCAGAATTCCACATCCTACCCCAGACCCATATCAGTCAGTGACAGGCTTGAAAAATCAGTGTCTGTTGTTTTAAGTGACAGATCTTGGATAGCTTCTTATGTGGTCTATCCTTGATGCATCTGAGACTCAGGAAGGCTAAGCAACCTTTTGTATCCATTCAGTTCTTTCTTTCTTTCTTTCTTTCTTTCTTTCTTTCTTTCTTTCTTTCTTTCTTTCTTTCTTTCTTTTTTTCTTTTTTTCATTGTTAAATCATAGCTGTGTACATTAGTGCAATCACCTGTACCCATTCTAACATGCACCATAGATGTGGCCTCACCCATAACCCTCCCTCCACCAAAACCGCCCCCCTCCCTTCCCCTTCCTTGGCCCTTTCCCCATAGTCTTGTGCTATATTTGGGTTATAGCCTTCATGTGAAAGCTATAATTTAGCTTCATAGTAGGGCTGAGTACATTGGATACTTTTTCTTCCATTCCTGAGATACTTT
>CAUYPK010011211.1:0-15864 GCA_963574355.1 Loris lydekkerianus
CAGTAGGTTAAATGCTTTTCAATATTTATTGCTAAAGAAAAACTGTAAACTAGCAACAACAACTTTAAAACTTTAAATAAAGTGCGGAAAACCGTAGCTTAACAGGTAATCAAGCTAAATCACAAAGGTTAAAATCCTTCAGAACTGGATTCCTCCTCCTCATCAGCTGTATGTCCAAACAGAGCTTCAGCTGTATCTGATGTGAGGGTATCAGCATAGACATTGTCATCATCACTGAGTTCGGAGATATCATCATCACTGCTGTCGGTCTCATACAAAGCGCAGTCTTCACTGCCATCCATCGCATTCCTAATGCCGCATTTCTTGAAGGCGCGTTGCACCATTTCCTCTGGAATCTCTTCCCATGCATCACGAACCCACTTTGCTATCAGTTCTATGTCAGGCTTCTTTAGATTTCCGACTTTTGTCAGTTGGGCTTGACCAGATGACAAATTTTTCAAGGCACAAGGCTTTATGGTGGGAGGTGGGGGTTGATAACCAAACAAAGTTAGAGTTCCTCTAGGAAAAGGGAAGGAGGAATGGATGGTGAATATAAAAAACAGCATCTGCTACACCCTTCTCTTGTTTGTTACAAGGAATCCAACTCGACACCAAGTGGTTCAATTCTTTTTCTGTTCTATTTTTTTTGTGGAATGGTAATTTCCTCATTTAATTTCCCTAATAAGCTCTGAAAGTGTAGGTTTCTAAGATGATAAAAGTCATTTCAGGTGCAGTAAGTTGTTAATGATTAGGATGAAAAGTTTTGAAGAAAGTGAATATTGTTTGTGGGGGAGAACCAGATAAGCCAATGCAAACATTTCTCAAAGTACATTCCAAAAAATATTAATTGTAAAAGTGTGTGCATCCATGTGTGTCTGTGTGCACTTATATAGGGGAGGAGGAAGATAGAAGAGAGAGAAAGAGTTCCATTGTTTAAAGAAAAAAGTCTGAAAATGCTGTGCTCTTTCCATTTTACAGAGTCATGGGGTAAATTAGCATATTAAAAGCCCTGAGAAGTCCTGCAGCAGATCAATTGCTGTTTAATTAAATGTCCCCAGCTTCTTTTTCACTTGGAAAGTTTCAAAGCATATTAAAATCCCACAGAGCATGTATGCTATCGCATTTTGAGATACACTAATAATATCTTCTTTTGACTTGTGCTATAAGAATTTAACATTTATTAAATTAATAATAATTAATTTAATTATTAATGCTTCAGCATTAATTTAAGGACATCTAGAATATTATTATTATTTAAGGACTTCTAGTATAATTTAAGGACTCCAGATGTCCTTAAATTAATGCTTTAGCATCTAGAATATTATAGCTTTAAAATCTTATCAACAAGTTGTTTTCTTTTAGAGTTAAATTCCATTTAAGTAGTTTATGTCTAAAATATAATTATGTACATACATATGTACATATCACTATATCTATCTATCTATCTATCTATCTATCTATCTATCTATCTATCTATAGAGAACATTACTTGTTCTCTATAGATAATGATTTCCATTTGTAACCTGCTGGATTTTTAGGTGTGCCTAGGATATTCAAGTGGAAAATTTGAATTAATATTTGGATATAGACATATTGATCTAGAATTTAGGAGATCTAAGTTAGAGTTCAAAGATGTGAGAAGGACATGTAAAGAGGCTGAGGAGGCAGGGCACTATGTTATTCATCTGGTGGAGATTTCCAAGGGCTCAGTGGGAGGATTGGGGACCAAAAAGAGAAGGGGAATGTTTCGCCAGGCATAAAGCATGGAAAAGAGTACATGAAGGGACAAATGACAGAGAGAGGCTGACATTTCTGGAAGTGGCCAAAGAGTACAAGGGATGAGGACATGTTTGGTCTAGCTCTCTGCAAATTTTCCATAGTAATGAGACACTGCATGTTCTGGGCCAGGACTGAGGTGGGCAAATAACAATTCTCTGGATTTTGCTGAGGGCATTGGGAGCAAAACATATTCTCACGATTGTAGCATATGACTAAGAAAAAGGTAAGCCAGAGTCTACTGGGAGCAATCTTTGAATGTGAAAGCATCACATCAAGTGGTTGGTATACCCCTTATCTTGGTTTGCTTCGAGGACTATATACCAGGCACTTTCCTTGAAAAAATGTCATTGTCCAAGTAGATCTTCAAGTAGTCAGGTAGAAGTCTTAGAAAACTATTTGCGCAACTACAATTGAGTATAAAATACCTTAGTCCATCTGGATGGTGTTTTCAAAGCAGTCTTAAAAGAAAGAGCAATAAGTCCTTTAAAAAAGTGTGATTTGGTGGAGACTAGCATGAACTACACTTTCTTATTGGAGTCGTATTCCAGACGAAGCTGATATTGAACTGTTGACAATTATATAATTATATATAAATTATACATAATTTAAAGAAACTTAAATATGTTTAGATGTGTTAATTTATTAGTATAACTTCTAGTATAACTAGAAATCCACAGCTGACTAAGGTAGCAAAATTTGACATCAAATCTGGAACCATTACACATAATCTATTTCCTTTGCAAATGAGCAGATGTATCCCAAGAGAATTCTAATTAGGATAAAAAACTAAGGGCACCAAACATCCCTTACCTCCTTGAGGTAAAAGAAGGTGGCACAAGCAATGGCTCTAACCTTTAATGAGTTTAACAAACTACAATAAGTTGTTTTACAAGACCAAGGGTCACCAAATCTGGCCTGTGGCTTATCTTTGTAAATAAAATTTTACTAGAACATAGCTGTGTCCATTTATTTACATATGTCTATGACTGCTGTCATCTTACAACAACAGAGTTAAGTAATTGTGAAAGAGTCTGAATGAGTCACAAAGCCTAAAATATTTACTATGTGTCTCTTTATAGAAAAAGCATGTGCATCCTTGCTATAAACGGGGAATGTCTTTAAGGTAGAACTACATGATGTCCGTCTTTGGATAATAATGCCTACTGCATATGGGAAGCTTGTGGGCCATACCTTGCTACCCCACTTACTATTTTAAGTCCTAAACAATGGATTGGGTTATTCTTGGTTCTACAGAGCTCAGAGAGGTAAAACAATTTTATCTATAATGAACAGCCTATAAGTCAAACCCACATCTGTTGGTCTGATCCAAAGTCCATGCTTTTACCCACTGCTCATCCTGCACTATCTCTCCACATCTCTGCACAGTTCCCAGTTCATAAATAAGGAATTAGAGCTCCTATTTTAAAAATATTTATTTACTGTATTGGAGTCTTAATAGGTCATTTTCTTACCAGAGAATAATTTCCTAATTGAATTGACATGAATGGCCTAGAGGAAATTGACAAGAGGGTATGATTCTTTCCTATATTAAGGAAGAGTTTCATTTGCCCTTTCCATACAGACCCTCTATTCAGTTACGGTTAATCAATAGAAGAATTGACAAACCAAGGAAGTTGACCATAGAAAGAAAAACAGAATTTTTGTTAATGGGATGATGCACTTGATTTATGAAAAAGAAAGTAGAAAAGCCCACCATCACTTTAAATGGAATAACTTCCAATTTTCATGCTGCCTTTTGAAACTGGAAATGCTGTATTGCTCAAGGTTTGACATAGGTGAAGGACCCTGTTATGCATCTAATGATTAACAGATGGAGTGTTTTCCTCCTGTCCCTACCCTGCATATGGGATTACTAGCACAGGACTGCTACAACATGGGTTGCTGTTGAACTTCTCACTTCCCACTCTTTCTGTTCTGAGCTTCAAAAAATGTGGCGTTTGTAGATAAAACTATTGGCTCCACTACAGAAAAAGATGGACGGTTGACCCAATAATACGGGCAAAAGCTTCTTTTCTCAAATCATATAATGAACAAAAAGTAGATATTGTTATGAGAACAATGAAGCAAGAAAGTTTTCAGTATTAGATGCTACTTTGGATTATAGTTTTCTTATTATTATAGAATATTATTCTTTAGAAAAGTGTAAAGCTCTGAGCTGAAGGCCTCAAGCACACCAATGAACATTTCTAATGGAAACCACCATTCTCTGTGTACAACAGTACTGTTTCCAGAGAAGCCTCACTGTGCCAGAAGTCCGCGTGGTTTTCTGTTTTAAAGTATGCAGGGTTAGTACTAGAGGTGACTTAGAGGGTGAGGGATGCTACTTGAAGATTATTTGGGGAAGCAGACAGGAAAGATGGAAAAGAAGGCATGTCTCTGGTCACCTTGGTGTCATTGCCAGTCTGTACTCAGTCTCAGGTCGTATGTCAACTCTTTATCATTTTATTTATTTTTTTATCCAAAGGCAAAAGTTAGTACTAATGGCAATAAATGTATCAGGTCCCCAAACAAAACTAATTTTGGGGATTCATCTTAGAAACAATTTTCTTTAGTTGTCTTCTTTCACTTCTGAACAATTTCAAATAAGCCTATCTGAGCTTTCTCATCCACTTTGGAAAATAAAAAACATTTTTCTACTAAGACAATATTCCAGAAATTATACTTTAGTTACTACATAACTAAAATTCTCCATCTCTGGTAGGTTTTCTTCAATTAGTTCAGCCAGCCTTGATTTATGCTCTTCCCAGATGACCCACAGCCCTGGCTTATTATACTTAGACTTCTCAGAGTGCTGTTCTTGGATCATCTGTATCAGAAATATCAAGGTTAACATGCTACAAAGGCAGATCTCTGGCCCTTTCCTCTGACATCCTGAATCAGAATATCTTAAGTGAGGTTCAGACATTTTAACAAGCTGCCATGATTCTTCTACTTACTAAAGTTTGAGAAAGGTGGTTGTATTTGTTTAGATAAGGAGTGATTCTTAGATTATTCCTTTATGGGTCTTGTAGCAGGAACATTGCAGTTAGATGTCCAAGTAGTGCCTTACACAAAAGCACCTAGTCAAAAAGGAGAAAAGAAAAAACCAAGATGCTATCCTGCTGCAAGATTGGGCCACCAGAGGAAGAGGCATTTTTTTTTTTTTTTTTTCTAATTTGTACAAATGTCCTCTGGTTGCCCACTGGTTACTTACAGGCCTGCATCTTCCCAGAAGGGGCATCTTTTTCTAATTGACACCAGGGCGCTGTGGGGGCTGGCAGTGCCCTGCTTGCAGGTCTAATTTGTAAGATGCATGGGAAAGGCATTATGTGTTAATTATTTTGTCCCCCTCCCACTCAATGGCACCTCAAACACTAGTAAAACTCACTATTTGTATAATCAAATTAAAAATTTCTAATAACACATTAATACTAAAAAACAAAAGACAGTTTTATCACTCAAATAACAATAGTCCCCTTCATTTCTCTCCTCCTCTGAATTTAGCAAAATCAGCAGAATTTTCCATTGCAGACCACAAATTGAACATACAGTCTGTGTGTGGGGCAAAATGAAACTCTTCTTTTCCTTCCTAGTGGAAATAAAACTTTTTGGCAGTAATTCTTGGATTGTTTTCTTTGGAAATTGCATTCATGTGATTTTCAAGATGTTTCCCGGGCTTTGTTGAAATTTGATCCGTTTAACAAGAAACACATAACTCAATTCATGTTAAAAATTCTCAGGGTTACTTAGGAATAATTATGAGTTGTCCATGTGTTCTGGATAAACAGTCCAGACTTCCTCAAAAATGGGAAGATTATTTGTCTCTCTGGGGTAATGTTTCTCCCTATTAAGAGTGCCCAAATGCAAGAGTTTGCTCGAGAGGTGACCCCAAGTTTTTCCCTGATAAGCAGTACACAGGCTTTACTAGATTCACCTCAAAGCCATTCTCAGAGGTGATTTATCCTGTAAACCAACGATCTTTATGTACTTCTGTAGAAATGACAGTGATGCACACCTACAGAAAATGAGACTTGGGTAGAATTCTGAGACCTAATGGTGGATTTTATCTAAAACAGGTTCTGAACTTCCTTTGTTGGCTAAGCTTTCTTTTACATGCACCCTCCCTTTTTCACTAAACCCTCTAAGCTACAGCTAAATCAAACAAAGCTCCATAAATCTCCCTCACACTCACATAACTCCCCTAACACAGAAATGGAATCACCTGAGCTTTCACAGACTTGTGAGCAACAAAGGCAAAGTAAATGGAGAAGGCGGTGGACCTCCTCCAGCTGCCATTCCAAACTCTGCTCTGGTCTAGCAAGGCAAGGAAGGCCTATTGTTTCACCAACCATGAATAGGAGTGCTGATTCCTATAGATTCCTTTCTTAGTTGAGCCTCTTCTGGTTGGTAACAAATAGCATACACCTGTCAGTTAAGGGGATTTATTGTAAAAATACAGGAATGTCTCATAGATCCCAAAGTCCTCAGAAAGAACTATTGCTGGTCTTACAGGGCATCAGTACACAGAATGTATTTTCTTATCACTTTTCATCTTTGTCTTTCCTACTTCATCCACCAACTTCCTCTTATTCCTATTCTATGCAGTAAACACATTGTTTTTTGGATTAAATTTTCTCTGCTCAATAGGACAACCCAGACTTGCTTTTCTACATCCCAATCCCAACTTCTTAAGGAAGGAGGAAGGGAAAATGATTGGGTCATCTTAGATCTGGTAACTTCTTCTTTCTATGGCCAAGGACAAAGTCAAGCTGAACCAACTTGAGTTCAAGGTCATTCCTATGACCTTCTGGATCATGGACAGAAACATCTCAGAAATGCCAAATAGGGCAGAAATCTAAAGGGGAACCTCTAGAATCCTTTAACCCAGGGTTCTCAGCCTATGGGTCATGTTAAAAACAATGAAAGTACATTGCAGCATTAGAAAGGTTAAGAACCACTGCTTTACCTATGATGCTACAAACAAAATAGACCTTTAGAGTCATTTATCCCATCCATGGCAGGAATCTGTTCTGCAATATTTTTGACTGATAGTAATCATTCATCCCTGCTTGAATACCCACCAGGGATGGAGAATTTTCACCTCAAATTTCTTTCTTAAGTTATAACAAAAATTCTTGCAGCAATGCTAACCTATAGCTAGTTCTAGCTATTATAGCAGCATAGAGCTCTAACTTTGATGTGAGTTTTATATACATATATATATATATATAACATATATATAATGTTTGACATGAGTTTTATATATAAATATGTATATAAAATATATATGTTATATACATTAATAGATTTTATATACTCCTTTATATTATATAAATAAATTAAAAGGCTTGAATAAAAGTTAAGAAAAGAAAAGAAGGTGTAAGAGAAAGAGCATGGGTTTGGGTGATAGATTGCCAATTTTCAAATAACTCCTCACTTGCTCTGAACTTTCAACAAACAGTTGAACCTCTATTTTCTTAGTTGTAAAATGGTCATAAAGTCATGAAGACTAAGTAAGAAGATAAAGTGCATACAACACTCAGCTAAGTGCCTGGGATAGAGTTGAAGTTTAGTATGTTTTAGCTGCCATTATTTTGCTTTAGTATTATTTACTTATAGAAACACAACAAAATCCCATATTTCTACACCTTCCATCATTCTGCAATGGATATTTCTCAGTTTAAGCAGAATAGCTGAGGGCTTTGTACATGTCAATAGGTAAAGAAATGACAGTGTCAGACAGCCTGGGACTTATTCCTGTCAAGCAAGCTAGAGAAATATCTGTGCTCTCCTGACCACTTGTCAAAGGGGCAAGTGCCATTCTATTTGTTATTCAAGCATGAAGCTGCAGCCTTCTCACTCAAGCTGTAAAGATGGGGAGTGAATGGAGAGACTACTTACTGCATGTGTGGTTTACTGAATGGAAATACAGAAGTTGACATTTTTATGACTTTCATAATCTTTGCAAGTAGGTAGCTTAGCCAGAGTCAAGGTGCTTTGCAACCACTGTCGCCTCTTGTGTTTGGTGTATGGTATAAAGAGAGGAGAAAAAGGAACTTAAATGATTGGAGCTATTTGGGGGATGCATTTGCTATCCCCTCCCCTAAAAAGCCATGGAGAGCGTCAGGGAATCAGGCTGCCTAATACATGAGGTACAAATACCTTTAAAACAAGGAGTAGCAATGTTGTTATCAGGTAACATCTGTTTTAAGACTATCATTGCATTTTGCTTCCTGTGAATAATGTGCTTGTGGACCTTCTGAGTAGCAAAGAAGAATAGAATGAATGGGCATCTTGGGACAGAGCCTCTTTCATGTTCTGGGGTCACTGAGGGTATAGGAACCAAGGCTGAGCCATATCTATGAACCACATTGGTCTTCATAATACTTATTGTGTTATTAGAATTTGTAAGATCTATACCAATATCCTATTACTGTCCTGTTATATAGAAAATAGAAGAGAGGATTAAGAATATCAGAGGACCATTTACTGAATACAAGGTTTATGTGAGACACAATTGTTAATTCAACAAACATTTACTAAGCACCTACTATGTGCTCTATCTGTGATAGCAAGTACCTTTGCAATGGAGGATAGAATGTGCAAAAGAATACTAACAGTGCAGAATATAGCCAGGTTCTACCTAGGGTCAGGGAGAGCTGGGTAAGTTTCTCACAAAGAATGATATTTGACTGAGCACTGCGGCTCACACCTGTAATCCTAGCTGTCTGGGAGCTGGAGGCCGGTGGATCACCTGAGCCAGAGTGAGACCTCATCTCTAAAAATAGCTGGGCATTGTGGGGCACCTGTAGTCACAGCTACTTGGGAGGCTGACGCAAAGAATCACTTGAGCCCAAGAGTTTGAGTTTTCTGTGAGCTATGATACCATGGCACTCTATCAACAAAGTGAGGCACTCTAGGCAACAAAGTGAGGCACTGTCGCCAAAAAGAAAGAAAAGAAAGAAAGAAAGAAAGAAAGAAAGAAAGAAAGAAGGAAAGAAATAAAGAAACTTGACAATGAAAAAAGTTTTTGAGAAGACATAATCATGTGAAAAATGTCCAAGGTATAATGCTGAGTGAAAACAAATATACATATATATATTTGTTTATATATTTGTTTATATATCTATGCACCACATTGGTCTTCATAGTACTTATATATATATATATATATGCATATACATTTGTGTGTATATATATATATATATATATAACATTTTCATAGCACAGTATGAATTTGATTACAAAACATAAACAAAAATATAAATATAAGGCAGACACTGTTTAACCTTTTCCATTTTGTCTTCCATTTAAACCTACCTGATTAATAGGTGCAATTCTTATCTGCATTTTGTTATGTAGCTAGAAGAAAAAAAAAAGTGGTGGATTATGAATAATTTTTATTTGTCTCCTTATACTCTGTTATAGTTTTTAAGATATCAGATAAAAATAGTAAAGTTTTATATTATTTTTAAAAATATACTCTTACAAATATGGCCAACTGATTTTTGACAAGGATACCAAGACCAGTAATTGGGGGAAGGGATAGTCTTTTCCACAAATGGTACTGGGAAAACTGGACATACACATGCAAAAGAATAAATTTGATCCTTTACCTCACACCAGGCATCTCAAAATGGATCAAAGACCTAAACATAAGAGTTACAACTCTAAAACAGTTAGAAGAAAGCATAGAGGAAAATTTTAATGGCATTAGATTTGGCAAGGATTTCTTGGTCAAGAAAACAAAAGCACAGACACAAAAGAAAAATAGATAAATTGGATTTCATCAAATTTAAAAGCCTTTGTGCATCAAAGTACACTATCAAGGCAATGAATGGCAATCCATAGAATGAAAGAAAATATTGCAAATCATGTATTCGATAGGATATTAGTATTCAGAATATATAAAGAATTCCTACAACTCAATAACAAAAAAATGAACAGTTTTTCTGAGCAAATAAAATGTGGTATATACATATAATGGACTATGAATCTGTCATAAAAAGGAGTGAAATTCTGATACTTGCTACAAAGTAGATCACACTTGAAAACATTATGCAAAGAAAAATAAGCCAGACACATAAAGACAAATATCGTTTGATCTCATTTATATGAGGTCCCTAGAATAGACAAATTTATAGTCAGGCAATATAGAAGTTACTAGAGGCTGGGAGGAGGAGAAAATGGGAGTTACTGTTTCATGGGTATAGAGTTTATATTTGGGAGGATGAAAAGTTCTGAAAATAGGTAGTTGTGATTGCTGAAAGAAAGAATAAAATAATTTCAGAAGAAGGGAAGAGTACTCCAAACACAGGAAAGAGAATGCACAGAGGATGGAGGTGTGGATGCCTCTGTGTTTGGGTCTATTGAGTCTTCATCACTGACTGTGTTAGAAAGAGAGGTGAGGGTTTAAGCCTGAATCTTAGATCCTGAACATCAGTCAAAGAAGAGGAACAACTTGAAAACATACCAGGCATCCAACCCCACTTTTATATGTCACATCTTTGCTTATAATCCCTTAATTGTTTTATGCTATTTTGGAATAAAATATAGGAGGTCCAGCTATTATTGAATTCATAAGATATTCTAGGATTCATTTATTTATTGACTTGAAAGAGTTTGTGGTTCTTGCAGGTGAAAGACCCTTCACCATGACATGGGCAGCCTTGGTCCATCCACAGTCTGGCTGACTCCAAAGCCTACTCTCTTCCTTCTGCTACTCAAGGGAGGCCAGATGCACCCCTCAGAGCACTGCCCTTTCCTTCCCATGTTCACTGAAATACTCACAATTAAGGCAGATTATTAACAGAAATGTTTATTTACCAATATCATGTACGTAGAAAGAATCACATAGTGATGACTCAATAACCTAATGAAGTTCAGATATTTTTACACATGCCTTTTGGAATGGGAGAGAAATGAGGAGTGTAGGTAACTCTGTTTAGGGGCTAAACATTTGCTAGGAGTAGGAATACAGAGAGAAACAGATTGACTTGTAAATTAAGTGGAAAGACAAGTATTATGTTTTAAACAATTTGAGACAGACCTGGGTGCATTCTTGGTCTTTTTTCCTGCAATATTGTGAGATACCAGAAGAGGAAGGGAAGTCCACTATGCCCTTTGATGTTTTGATTTGGTCAATCTAGTTTATGAAGATAGAGGGAAAGCCTCTTAGAGTGTTGTGTTTTGTTTTTTTAAATCTCGAATTAACTATCTTTAATTCAAAATATTTTTTATACCAAGAGTCAATTTTTGGGGTGAAATATCCTGAGCTCCTTCACCCCACCTCTGGCATATTATTCTTAAGTCTCCAGCCTTTTCATGCCATTTAGGGGTTAGTGAAAAGTTTACCAACCAAATTTTAATGATGCTGTTGAATATGCAAAAGGAGGCCCTTCAACTCTTTCTTGTTAGAAAGTTACTGGTCATAAAAGTTTGGTTCTTATTTTTCCATAACTCTGGAAAAAACTTGAGCTTTGGGCAGGCGAATACCCCTCTGACATCACCTCATGGATTCATTTCCACTTGTTCCTGCACTTGGGGCTCAAGTGCAAGGCTGTCTGAAGAGCGGTTTGTAAATGAACGAGGTTTGCAGACTCTTGATTGAGTGCCTACCAAGAGCAAGGCCTGTGGGATATACACACATAAATAACAAGGTTATTGTCCTCAGAATATAGAGGGACTAAAAAGAAAGATACACATTTTAAGAAAGAAAAACACCATATTGAAATTATAATACTCAATATTTACCAATAAGATTGCTTATCTTTTATATCATATCATATCATGTATCTCTTGTAATTGCAGAAGTCAAACATAACTGGAGTATTACAATTTTCATATAGTTGTTTTTTCCTGTTTTAAATTGTGTATATATTTTTTGTACCCTCTGTATAAAGGGAGGTGTGGGAGAAAAAGATATCCCCAAGTGACTCCAAAGTCAGAGGAAGGTCATTACCACACTAGACACACAAATAAAGTGCTATATGGAACTCCAGGAGAGGATCATTCTGTTCTAGAAAATCACAATTGATGTGAACCTTGAAAGATGAATACACATTCCATAAAGAAAAGTGTTTCAGCTGAGGAAGCCACATATACAAAATCATGGAGGAACAGTTTTAGGAGTAAGGGGCTATCTGAAATGGCAAGGACTAGGTTGTCTGGAGCTATTTTGCCAAAATGCTAACTAATAGGTACCTGAAATGAATAAATTTAAATTAATCAAAATTAAACAAAATTTAAAATGCATCTTCTCAGTTGCGCTAGCCATGTTTCAAGGTCAAAGAGCTTAGTCATCTGCAGCCAATGGCTACTGTGCTGAATATCACAGTATAGAATATTTCTATCATCACAGAATGTTCTTTTAGATAGCAGCTATCTAGAGGAAAAGAAATCATTAGTGCCTAGACTTACTTTTGCACCTATACATTTGGTAGCAAATGTTAGCATCATTTTAAGTTTTAGGAATGTATTTCATACAGTATACTACGCATCCAAAATTGATCCAGATATAAACCAGATCACACATGTAATTCTGCTACCCCACCAGTCAAGACAGATTAGATTGTGCTGTAGCCCCTTATCACCATGGCTTAATACAATCAAGGATTCCCCACATGTCCAACATGGGTAGTCACTCAGGGACCCAGGCTAATGAAGACACCATCTTGATAAACACTTCCTCAATTGCCAAGGCAGGTTAAAAACGAAGGTTGGTGTGAGCACCACTGACTGAATGTCTCCTATAGAAGTGACACACTTTACATCTATTCACATTTTGTTGGCTAAAGCAAGTCACACAGCCACCATCAAGGGGGTGAGAAAGTGCTATTTCACCCTGTGACCAGAAAGAGAGAGGGCAATCAGAATAACCCTAAACTCTATTAACAAATCAATTACCCACCAAGGAAAGATCTCCTCCAAGAACAGTTGACCATGGTGTATAAAGTGGACAGAGCCACATACAGTGAAAGAAACCTCACTAATAAGAGACCTTAAGCAACATCCAGAAACCCTTCAGAACCAGCACCATTTTCTTCCATAATATTTCCAGAACATTGTTTATAATAAAGAAGAAAGAGGGGTTTTCTTCCTGGAATTGTCCCTTGTGTAGCTGCCTATGCCAGTGATAGCTCCAAATTTTTATAGGAGGAACCTAAATGCACAAACTTAACAAGGAAAACTGCAGTGATACTTGTCTTAAGGCTGGGTTTGCTTAGCAAGTTTGCTGTTTTTACTTGGAATCATGTTTATTTAGAAGGGCTTTAGGTGAAAGGACTGATGATGAATATAATAGAAAGATGAAACCCCACTATACCTCCACCATGCACTGTCACCAGCCTGTGACCATTGAAAGCAATCAAATAAATTTATGTTATTCTGCCTCCTCAAACAAGGATATGTGAACTGGTAGCCTACAAGGATGACAAAACACACTAGTGTAGCAGGGACTGGGTGATTTCCCAGCACAATGTACTCAATGCTTTTGTACTCAACAGGGACCGTCCCAGGCAAACTAAGATGGTTGCTATCCCATGGCCTACAGATAGCATACAGCTCTCAGACATACTTTGTTATTTTCTTTTAATTTGAGTAACTTATGAAGATTTAAACATTAGATTACCTTAACTTTGACAATTTAGAAGATTAGGCCTCTCTGGGATCTGGATTCCTTTGGGATCTTGATTCCTTTGGGCAGTCACTATTTTCATTTACTTATGTTACCTGCTCAGACCCTGAAGCATGAGGTGACACATTAGAAACAGCTGAGTGGCCTTTACAGTTCCAATATTTAGGCTACATCCCAAGCAACTATATAAGAATCCTGGGGGTGAGACTGTGAAATCTATGTTATTTTCAATGCAGCAAAATATACATAACATACAATTTGGCATTTTAACCATTTTAAGTGTATAATTCTGTGAATTAAATACATTCATTCCCAATTGTTGTGGCATGATCACCACCATCCATCTCCAGAACTTTTTCATTATTACAACATAAACCCCATTCCCATTAAAAAATTGCTCCCATCCTTCTCTTTCCCAGCCTCTGGTAACCACTGTTCTATTTTCTTCCTTTATAAATTTTCCTATTCTAGGTAGCTCTCACAAGATGGATATACTGTATATCCATCTTATACTGTATTATACTGGAATAATACAGTATTTGTCCTTCTGTTCCTAGTTTATTTCATTTGGCACAATGTTTTCAAGGCTCATCCATGCCATAATATGTATCAGAATTTTCTCCCTTTTCAAGCCAAATAATAATCTGGTGTAGATAAACACTACATTTTGTTTATCCATTCACACTTCTATAGACATTTGCATTGTTTCTTCTTTGGGGCTATTATAAATAGCGTTGCTCTGAACATTACCATACATATATCTGTTTGAGTTCCTGCTTTTATTTCTTTTGGGTATATACCTTTCAGTAGAATTTCTGGATGATGTTGTAATTCTATGCTCAATAGTATTCATTTCTTTTAATGCCTCTCTAGTGACCATATAGTGCAAAGTTGTGTGCTTTTGCATTAGAACTGGTAACTTTAAAAAAACCTACACATTCTCATTCCAATGAGTGTGGGGCAGAGAACAAATGGGCATCTTAGATAATTTAGCCACAAAATGGGAGTGTAAAAACAGTTCTGAGAGTATGCAGAAAGTCTATCTTTTCCCTCAAGCTACTGAAAATAATTCTCTACAGCTTTTATTGGATATTTTCATCAACTTTCTAGAAGAGCTATCTTCAAAGGATATTTCAAATTTCATTATATACACTGCTTTAAAATATTAACTCGATCTAAAAATTTTTATAAAAATGTACTGGATTGGAAAATGACACAAAAATAATAACACTGGTTTTATTTTATAATATCATGAAACCAAAGTGACACATTTTGGAGTAGTGCAGTTATTAAAATGCAGCCTTGTGCTAGTATGAATGGCACTTACATTTAAAAGGGAGGTAATTTTATGTGATTTTCTAACTTCTTTTTTGTCCTGGCAATACAGGGAGTTTTGTGGATTCAGTAATTTCATCAAATTGTCTTATTCCTTCTACCATACTACTTTAAATGAGGACTGGAAGCTTTTAGAATCCTTCTTCCCAGGGGAATTTGTGAAATGTCAAAATGGTCACATCAGGCACTTGAACTGGCCTGGGAAAAAACACTTAATTTGGTCATGGGAATTGAAGAGAGGTATTTCCTTGAAGTTCTTTCTCCCTCCTGGTTTTTCTCCTCTGAAAACATTCCATTATGCTGTATCATTGCCCAAACAAGAATACTCACAACTCAATTTATCAGGGGTATCGTTTAGGACTCTTCATGTTCTAAGTTTTAAGAAACCCAATTTCCGTGACTTAAACACTGAAAGGAAGTTATAAGTTCATGTAATCAAAAGAAGTAGAGTAAGCTTCAGAAGAAGTTTGATCCAAAGGTTCAGTGTCACTAACTATTCCATTTTTCTTTGTCTCTCTGTTCTATAATCAACAGTGATGTCTTCACCCTGAAGTGGCTGCCCAACAAGTCTGGACTCTCCACTTGTGCTGCTAAAAGACCTACTTTAGTTCTATCTCTCTCACTTTTTTTTTTTTTTTTTTTTCTTTTTTTTTATTGTTAAATCATAGCTGTGTACATTTGTGAAATCAAGGGGTACAATGTGCTGATTTCATACACAATCTGAAATATTCTCATCAAATTGTTCAACATAGCCTTCATGGCAATTTCTTAGTTATTGTATATAGACATTTGTATTCTGCATTTAGTAGGTTTCTCCTGTACCCATTCTAAGATGCACAGTAGGTGTGGTCCCACCCATTACTCTCCCTCCACCCTGACTTCCACCCTTCCTTTCCCTCCCTTGGTTCTTTCCCCAGACTTTTGTGCTATAGTTGGGTTACAGCCTTCATATGAAAGCTATAAATTAGCTTCATAGTAGGGCTGAGTACATTGGATACTTTTTCTTCCATTCCTGAGATACTTTGCTAAGAAGAATATGTTCCAGCTCCATCCATGTAAACATGAAAGAGGTAAAGTCTCTATCTTTCTTTAAGGCTGCATAGTATTCCATGGTA
>CAUYPK010011217.1:0-21438 GCA_963574355.1 Loris lydekkerianus
TTCCTCTCTCCCTTCCCTTCTCTCCTTCATCCTAGGCTATAGTTGTGTTTCATTTTTCATATGTAAGTGTGAGTTATTATAAATTGTTTTCACAGTAGTACTGAGTACTTTTTTCTTTTCCATTCTTGAGATAATTTAGTAAGAAGAATATTTTCCAGCTCCTTCCATGTAAACATAAAAGAGGTAAAGTCTCCATTTTTTTTACTGCTGCATAGTATTCCATGGTGTACATATACCACAACTTATTAATCCATTCATGGGTTGATGGGCACTTAGACTTCTTCCATGACTTGGCAATTATGAATTGAGCTGCAATGAACAATCTGGTGCAAATATCTTTATTGTTGAATTATTTTTGGTCCTTTGGATAAACACCTAGAAGAGGAATTACAGGATCAAACGGCAGGTCTACATTTAGATCCCTGAGTGTTCTCCAAACTTCCTTCCTAAAGGAACGTACTAGCTTACATTCCCACCAGCAGTGCAGAAGTGTTCCCTTTTCTCCACATCCATGGCAACATCTGTTGTTTTGGGATTTTTTGATGTGAGCTACTCTTACTGGAGTTAGATCGTATCTCAGAGTAGTTTTGGTTTGCGTTTCTCTGATGATTAAAGATGATGAGTATTTTTTCATGTGTCTGTAGCCAATGTACTCAGTACTACTGTGAAACCAATTTATAATCACTCACACTTACATATGAAAAATGAAACACAACTTTAGCCTAGAATAATAGAGGGAAGGGGAGGGAGTGAGTAGGGGAAGGGGTGGAGGGGACAGTAGGGAATAGTAGGGGGAACACAGCTATGGAGCACATTGCAAGTACAAGTTGGATCTATCATGTGTAGAACACAAATGTCCTAATGCTATAATTGGGTAAATGAGGTGAAAGCTATGTTGATTAATATGATGTAAGCACTCTAATTTTTACAAATAATCAACACATTGAAAATGGCATAAAGGTATTTATGATCTATGTATAAAAGACTTCATAAAAAAAGAAAAAAAGAACTTTCACAGCCATTCATAAGTTCTTTATAAGTATAATTTTAATCATAATGCATTGCATATCACAAAAACTTCTACGATAATAGCATTCTTGGGAAGCCACTGCATCAGTTACATGTGTACAAGAAATGAAGGAATGCCTTAAGATTATAAAAAATAAATAATAAAAATATTTAAATTGAATACGTTTAAAATAATTACTTTTTATATATAGCACTATGGATCAGAATCCATATGAAAATTGGAGACATGACATATTATTTATCAGCTCCCAATGCAATTATAAATACATTTAATTGGCATTTGGATTTAAGGCTTACTTACCAGTGTGTAACTAATTAATAGAATTTTCAGCTCCCTCAGCATGTGACTTCTTCAATGATAAGCCGCAGTTCTGTGAATAAGAAAACACTTAAAATGACTATGCATAGGATTTTTAAATAACTCTCTGTGTTTATGGAGAAACTGGGAAACTAAACCTTGTCATATCTTAGTTTCTGATATGAAGGAACATAAGGATATAATATTATTTTTAAAAAGCACAAATATCATAGATTAAAATATTGGTAAGATAAGCAATTATAAATAAACTTTTATATTACTAAAACTTTTTGTAAGAAATTAAAATTAATTTTAGAGAACTTTTTATAATAGTTACATAAGAAAGAATCTCTTGCTATTTTGCAAAGTGGGTTATTACTACCAACACTCTATTGGTTTTCACTAAATAGCAACACTGAAATTCTATTTTTTATCATAATAATCTTCTCTTCTGACAAATATAGCTAATTATTATCATTAACTTTCATCAATGCCCTCTATTCAGCATATATTTTTGTCTTTTGTACACTAAACAAAAATTGATATTTAGAAATTCCTGTACTTTTATTCAACCTTCTTTTGGGAATAAACTTAACCATGGAAGGGAAAGAACTCTATAATGAAAACTATAAAGCATTGATGAAAAGAATTGAAGAGGATAGAAAAAAAAAAAAAAGAAAAGACATTTCATGCCCATGAATTTGGAAAAATCAATATTGTTAAAATGTTCATATAGCAATCTACAGATTCAATGCAATCCCCATCAAAATTCTAATGATATTCTTAACAGAAATAAAAAATAAAACCAAAAAATATGTGTAGAACTATAAATGACCTAGAATAGCCAAAGCCATCCTGAGCAAAAAGAACCTGACTTTAAATTTGAACCTGATTTCAAATTATGCTACAGAGATGTGTGACCAGAGTAGCATAAAAACAGAGACCAATGGAACAGAATATAGAACCTAGAAAGAAATCCACAAATCTGTAGCAAACTTCTCTTCAACGAAGGTGGCAAGAACAGACAGTGGGGAAAGGAAAACTTCTTCATGAAATGGTGCTAGGTAAAACTGTATGTCCATATTCAGAAGAATGAAACTAAACCCTTAGCTCTCGCCATATACAAAAATTATTTCAAAAGGGATTGAAGACTTAAATCTATGATGATTCCTTTTTGCAAATATCTCTGTGTAACTATGAGCTTTCTTAACTGCATTTCCAAACCTTACAGAATGACTGGACATCCTTCAGTGTCCTAGCACCATTGGTTGCTGTACTTGTCTTCCAACGTCCTTTAATTATTGTTATTTGAATCTACATTCCAACTACAAATCATACACGTTCTTCACAATACCTATAAACTTCTACTTTGTCACACTGTTCCTTAATTGCCAAGTTACCGCACACCAATAATATTCTGACTATACAACAGTATTCTGAAATAAAAGCTTTAGGATGTATGTAGGTTTGTATAGATGGTTTAATATCTACCCTGTTTCCATCACATGTCCTCCCTATCTCCTGCTATTTCCTGATTACCTTGCTTTTCTGCACCAGAATCCCTTTTCCTTAGTCCCCCAAATAACTCAGTTATCGTCAGTTAACTGCCTTTTGTACCATCTTTTGTAGGGCCTAAGAATCCCTATACCTTAATGATACATTATTATTATTTGAAAAGTTCGATATCTAACAAAGGAATTAAAGAAAATTAAAGTCATCGATATTTTCCTCTATGTCAAAATAAGAATATATTGGCTGATTGCTTTAGAGAGAAACCTGGGAATTACCTGAAGCTTTTTCCCCCATTAAATAAAACTACCTTGTTTTCAACAAGAACCTATTCCCCACACATAAAGAGGATATCCTTTTGTTTTATAGATTATACCGAACATGAGTTTAGTGTGTACTCAAAGCAGCAACTGAACATCTTCTGATAAAATCTAAGGGCATTTCAGGCCAACTCAATGAAAATTTTCAGTTCTTCAAAGTAGTTATTCCTGTCCATATTATATTTGACATTTGCACTTTTTTATTGTGTTAGAGCCCTAAGGAGAAGACTTTTTTTTTTTAATTTGCCTGATAATGTGTTGAAATATCCCCTTGAATATAAAAGGCCTAAAACATAAGTTTTGAATAATCAGCTGCATGAATGTGCTTTATGAAATTCACATGCTTGGTTAAGACATTCCATGTACAGATTTCTAGCATATGTCTTTGTTGTATGTGTATTGTAATTTTTCCATTTCCTAGTAATCATTTTGTACCCAAGGACACAATTTACATCAACTGAGTCTCTAGATCCTGAACTTTTTCTGGTACCCTCTAGGAGCCATACTGTTGACAAAACAAAAAACTGAGAGTTGGGATTAGCAGATACATGTTCCGTTTCTCTCTCTGACTAACATAGGGACTTTGGACAACACTGGACCCCATGGTTTACAAACCTGTAAACTGCAAGGACATTTTGTCTCTTAGAGGCTATGGTGGCTTGTACCTTCCAAGGATTGTGGAAATGACACCTCTCATCCAACCTGCTCTTCTACAATGTGATCATGATGCTGTTCATGAAGAAATGATGACAGAGATCTTCCCCTTGACTCTGAGCGGGCTATAGACATGGCAGAAGTAACAATGGGTGACTACTGAGGCTTGGCTAGAAAAGCCGATGCATTCAGGCCTCGTTTATGGGAGTGCTTATGCTGCAGCCCCTCACTGCTCTATAGCCTGAGCACCCTGAGTCCATCATGCCAGGAAGAGTCCCAACTAGATCCTGGGAAAGACCAGATGGAGAAGCCCAGCCAACCCTCAGCTGCCCCAGCCACCCATCGTTTCAGCTTCAATTAATCTCTGACTATTGCCACAAGAGAAACTCTAAACTAAAACCACCTAGCAAGGGCATTCTGAAATCCAGAATCACCAGAAGAGTGAAATATAATAGAATACTTTTTGTTTTTAGGTGTTATATTTGAGGGTAATTTGTTATGCAGCATACAATAACATTCTGGAGGTAAAAGAAAATGGTTTCACGCCACAGATTGTTTCTTAATTTTTTTGGAAAAAAAGAAAATCCTATCCTTTTTGTTAACTACAGAAATGTTTTTGACACAGAAGTGCCTTGAAATATTTCAGGACAGCTTCTTAACAATAATCTTGTTTATTCCATTATGGGCTCATTGAAAATAGAACATGTCATTCAGTTTAATTAGATGCAAGACCCAAGATATCACCATAGGAGTAAATTACATGTAAATTAGACCCAAAAATATAATTTCTGAGGCCCACAGGACTGGATGTGTATATCCTACTTCCTATTCATTTATTGATAATCCTAGCCTCCCTGAATCTTCACTAGTGAATTCTCTATTAGGAGTTTCAATGTGTATCTAAGATTCATCTAGGTAAGACTGAGATGAGAAAAGAAAAAAGAAAAAATCTTAAATAGATTCATCTGAGGTCTGATAGTTTTCTTTTATATTCTGTTTGTACATGCCACATTAATGTGGGTATCTAGTACATTAAGAGCCTCTTGAGGAACATAACTGTCATATTCATGAATATATTTTTGTGCTTACAAAGTATCTTCCCCATAGTAGAGGCTCAATAAATGTTTCGTGACTGAGTAAACATCTGTAAGAAACAATAATCCATTAGAGTCTGACTTTAAAAACAAATCATACTGAATATGCAGTTGTTACATTTTGGTCAAGAGGATTAAAAGTTTATAGTTTCAGAAACTTCTACTAATGCTGGCCTACTATCTGTTATTATAAATTTGTAACAGACTTTGGACTAGTGGGAGGACAGACACATTTTCACAAAGCAGAGCTGAAACAAGACAGCATCTGAGATTAACTCAATATTGTGTCATGACAATAGGTCCACAGAGCCATTTTAAGACCTGTTTTTGAACAGAAGCCTTAAGCAGTAGTTCTCAACCTGTGGATGGCGACCCCTTTGGGGGTCAAACGACCCTTTCCCCTTTCACAGGGGTCGCCTAAGTCTATCGGAAAACACGTATTTCCCGTGGTCTTAGGAACTGAGAGACTGCTCCTCGTGTGTGGGGGTCACCACAACATGAGGAACTGTATTAAAGGGTCGCAGCATTAGGAAGGTTGAGAGCCACTGCCTTAGAGGACCAAACTGCTGCAAAACAACTAGAGGGGAAAGGTGAGGAGAGGAGAGCAAAGAGAAAGGATGGAAGATGGGGAATCGTATGAAAATTCAATCTAAAAACCAAAATTCCAGACCGTTTGAAGAAATCTAATAATAGGGAAGGCAACAAATAAAGACATAAAAGAATGAAAACTGACAAAATCAATCTGAAAGCATAGAAATGAAATTGACATTCATTTAAATTAAAAACACAAAAAAGTAAATAGAACAAGCTCTAAATTAGACATAGAAGAGTATTAAGAAATTTATACAGAGCACAGCAAAAAAGGTAAAGAAATGTAAAAATATCAAGGGATGCAATATGTATCTTACCAGAGGACCAAACCAAAACTAAGTCATTGGAAGAAATTTCATTCACTCTGAAACATTTATCAAATAACTACTATGTGTCAGGTACCAGTTTAAGCACTTAATATAGCCATGCAAATTATGTTGAAAATTTCTTACTGCACGTAAATATTGGTAGAGGTTGGGTAAGATGATAAACAAATGAACAAATAAATATATAAGGTGTAGAAGTAATTAATACTATGAAAGGATTAAGCCTTGTGTAAGAAAATAGAAAATGGCAGAGAAAAAGTGATATTTGAGATAAGATAGTTAGGAAAAGACTCTCTGATACACTAAAATTTATTGAAAGACTAGAATAACCCAATGATATAAGCCTTGCAAATATCTGGAAGAAGACTGCTCCCAAACCAGAAAAGGAACAGGCAAAAGGTAGAGGCAAGAATAGTTCCAGTATACTTGAAGAACTTTGAAAGGACCAGTAGGTCAAAAAAAGGTAAGAATGTCCAGAGTGAAGAAAATGAACCATCCCTGAGACTGCAGATTGCAGGGGCCCTCTGAAGGAAAAGAGATATAATTTCATATCTGGACACACACTGTAGAGAACTGAAGAACTACAACAATAAAAAAGAAAAATACCAAAAGGTGTCAGAAGGAAATTCAGACAGACTGCTCACAATCAAGTGTCAGATACAGGCTGGAACACAGAGCAGAATTACTTTAAAAGTGATGATGAGAAAACTGTCATCTAAATTTTTATAAATACAAAAATACACTTTTATTAAAAAGTGAAGACAAAGGCATTTTCCAGTTTAACAGCTGATTGTTTACCACCCAGAGATATAAAATAAAATGAAGGAAGAAGCGGAGAAGGAAGGGGATGAGGAGAGAGGGGAAGAGAGAGGAAGGGGAAATCAGAACAGCGATATGTACAGAATGAATAACATGTCAATCAATTCCATTAACTAGGAACTGCAGAAAAGAATCCTTACTCTTATATGAACACGTAAGATAAACTATTAGCAATAACAGGATAGAGGGTTAAATTACACTATGATTTGCAAAGTTAGGAAAATAAAAAAAATGAAAAAAAAAACTTAAAGATTAAAAAAATGTTTAGACTGAAATATATAAAGTGTACAAGTATAACAGTATTTTCCAGTAGTAGTAGTAATTAGCCTGGTTCAAATAATACTTTTTTAATTATAAATACTGCTGATTTGGGGCCTCCTTAAAACATAACATTTGGGGGGAAGTAGCTTTAGGGATTGTATTAGTTTGAAGAAGACGGGCTATGGTACAGTATGTTATAGGTAAACTCTAATCGCAGTTGTTTAGCCAATTGAAAGTCTATTTTTCGCCCACGTAACGTCTAATGTGATTAACTGGATTTTCCTTAGTAGTTTTCTTGCAGTGAGATTCAACAATTTAATCAACATTCACTTTGAAGCACAATTATTTTGAATTTTCTTCCAGCCATAAGGTTAGGAAAGCAAGAAAACTTAACCTTCCTTGAGGGCCTTAAACCAGCAATTATCTATCACTTTCACTTACTTTGTCATTGGCAAGAATTATTCATGTGGCCACCACTCAACTGCAGGAAAGTCTGGAAAGATAGGAGCACACAGACAGGTTTGGCAAGTGCTATCTCTGTCACATTTATTGAACCTTATTTATCCGTTCACATTAAAAAGTGACACATTAAAAAA
Organism: Loris lydekkerianus; assembly: GCA_963574355.1. NCBI lineage: Eukaryota > Metazoa > Chordata > Mammalia > Primates > Lorisidae > Loris > Loris lydekkerianus. The sequence continues at coordinate 7,498 of CAUYPK010011217.1, forward strand.
AAAATAAATTTCAAAAAAGCATTAAAGGGAAATGAGCCCCTTCAATGTGGAAAGAAATAGAAACCATTCAGAAGGGAATATTGCGTATTCTTATGTATAATTTTATGTTAAATATATTTTTATGTTAGATATATAGAAAGAATCTAATGAAACGAATGAATTCACAAATTCTCTAATTAATTATTCAGTTTTCTAATCCCAATCACCTTGATAATCTTAGAACTTTAATATTTATAAGAAGAAGAAAACAAGTTAAAATCTATTTAATTGTTATTAATTAACCTTTGGTAAAACAGAAAACAGTGCAGTTTAAGTTTGCAGTATAGGATAGATTTACAGTTTCTTTGGAAAGGAAATATATATATTGCCAAACATTTAAGTTTAGAAAGAAAAAACAGAGTAGACCAAAGGCACATTCCAAGTTTTCTTTTAAATAGATATCTAATTCTTCCAGATTTTGATTCATCATTTTGATGGTTGCCCCAGTTTATTATGTCAGAATAATATGCTAGTTCATATTTTTAAAAAAGAAATTTATCTTCCCACTACCATTAAAAAACATGAACTATGAACATGAACACAAAGCACTATTATTTTAGCATATGAAATGAATACAGTGTAATAAAAATAATTTAAATATTCCTTTATCTCTTACCTGGAGTATATTTTAATTATAAATGCATATCTCTATAGCAAGTTTCAGGGTGGATTGTAACATTGTGAATAAATATTTACTAAGTGAGGATTTGGGTAAATATATTTTGATTCTCTCTCTCTCTTCCTTAAATTTCTCAGGCTTTAGGACCTGGGTCAGTTTAAGGTTACCAAGTTGCAGAAAGAAAGAAAACAAAATTTCCTGCAAAACTGTGGTCATAGGAGTATGGGGTCACTTTCAAGAAGTAAAAAAGTAATAATAAGCAAAAGAAAAAAAAACTAGAAGAACTGAGGGCTTGCTTTCCTTCTCACATTTATTTCCATTGCACCAAAATGAATTTGTCCTAACAATTTTAAATAACTTTAACAACTGAGTACTATTAATAAAGATTATTGATAACTAAGTACAACTAACAAAGATTATTGGCAAACATCGTGTGGCTATACTTCATTGTGTTAAAACTCAATGTATATAAAATATAACTTAAAAAATTATCAATTAGCTAATTCATTTTATATGTTGTGACTGAAGATGCACATAACTGAATTTTGTGGTTTCCTCATTCATGTAGTTCAAGAGCAGTGTCATTCCGTGGAGCTTTCTCTGTGTCCAACAAATGTACTGCTGTAACGCACTTGCTTGTTTTAACTCATTACCTCAGATGTATTCTACAGTATCTGTTTATATCTGCTTTTCAGTTCAAGGTTAAATTATTCATACCTGAAAGACAGCACAAATTGCTAAAAATTAGGGTCTAAGTAGCCAAGGAGATGTTTATTTCTGCCTGCTGAAAATTTTAAGAGTAAAACACTGATTAAAGTGGCATAATGCCTCCAGTTTATTGTTTCCTTTTAAATTCTGAGAATTGTCTCTGAATAACAATAATATTAAATGAAGTGATTTGATATTTTGAATATTATTATTTTGCTTTTACATGGATGATTTTAAAAGATTTCTACTCTGTAAGTAAAATTTTATTATGTCTGTTCATAAAAAACATCCTCAGAGAAATGTATTTTTCCTTTTATAGGCTAAGTCTGTAAAAAGGAAAAGAAAATTCTTTGTAATTTTGGAAACCACATCTGTTCCCCGAGGGCAGTGTGGGATGATGGTTTAGCGAACACTAGATTTGGAGTAAAAAAAAACATTTCAGTGCTGGTTTCGACACTTAACCTCCTACATTTATAAAATATGAGGATAATGCATTTTAATATATATAATAAATTAATACATCCTTTCATTACTGATGTTTATTATCATTGTTGCTTTAATGTGAGATAGTATTTTTATTACACCAAAGTTACAACCGTGAAATCAATCATCAGTGAATCCATTATCAATGAATCAGTGGCAATCTGGTGCCTTTGTCTCGCCGGCACACACATTTCCTTCTTTTGGTAAAGCACCTGGCTGCCTCTTCCCTGTGGTGAACACATTCTGTGCCTTGGGCAGATATGACCTTTTCTTCTCTTGCCAATACCTATCACTGTGGCCCCACTGTTTTTGTGACATACAGAAATGTTTAAAAATTTTAACACTGAACACCCACATCTTACCACCTTCAACCCACAATTAGCATTTTATTATGTCTAGCTTATCCTTTTATCTATGCTTCTATCTTTGCATCAATGCCTCTTACTTTGTTTTTCTTTTCTTTTTTTTTTTTTTTGAGACAGAGTTTCAACTATATCACCCTGGGTAGAGTGCCATGGCGTCACAGCAACCTCAGACTCTTGGGCTTAAGCTATTCTCTTGCCTCAGCCTCCCAGGAGGCTGGGACTACAGGCACCTGCCACAACACTCGGTTATTTTTTTGGTTGTAGTTGTCATTGTTGTTTGGCAGGCTCGGGCTGGATTCGAACCTGCCAGCTCCAGTGTATGTGGCTGGCACCCTAGCTGCTGAGCCACAGGCACTGAGCCACCTCTTACTTTTTGATGCATTTAAAATTAAATTGAACTGTAATATAGTTGAACTATTAATATAGTTACTTTAAATACTTCAACATATTTATTATTGTCTAGAGTTTAATATTTTCATAAAGCAGTGCAAATCAAACCTCCATTAAATATGGAACGTTATTAATCTAGAAAATTGTTCTCTTTTGCCCCTTCTTTTGCAACAACTACTAGTCAGGTGTTTTTCAACCATACATTTGTTTTTGACTATTGTAGAAATGCAAATAAATGGACTCTTTCGTGTAAGATATCTTTGTATGTGTTATTGTGCACACCAGTCATTCATTCCTTATTATTTCTGAGTAATATTCTATTGTATGAATATATTGGTTTGTTTATCTATTTTCCTATTGATGGGAAAAAGCTATTTTTAGGTTTCAGCTGTTATGAATAAAGTTGCCATGTAAGTTCTTGTAGTGTCTTGTGAACATGTGTTTTCATTTCTTATGGGTAATTACTGCCAAGTTAAATGGGTGAATCATAAGCAGGTATAGCATTAAAATAATGCACAATTTTTCTATAGCAAGGGTATAATTTTACATTTCCACTAGTAAGGTAAAAAAAGTTTCAGTAGTTCCACATCCTCACCATCATTTTGCAGCTGGAATCTCTCTCTGCTGAGTCCCTGGTCCTGGAGACTCAAAAAAGGAATCTACTGAGTAAGCAAAAGGACAGAATTTATTGATAGATTAGATAATTAGAGAGAGAGAGAGAGAGAGAGAGAGAGAGAGAGAGAGATAGATAGATAGATAGATAGATAGATAGATAGATAGATAGATATCAGCCTTTGGCAAGCCAAAAGGGGATCCAAGTGGGTAGCCTGTTTGCACCTTCTGTTTAGGGATTTCATTCTGCCTTTCCTATCTGTAGGTAGGGAGTTTGGGGAGATGGAACGCGTGTCTGAAATGTGTCACAGCTGTTTGGCACCAGGGACCTGTGGACAGAAGTTAATTTTCAAACTTCCATAGTATAGAGAAATGTGTTCCTACCTGAGGCACACTTTACTACAGGAGGGGCAGTAAGTAGAGCATGTTCTCTTCTCCCGCAGAGGAAGGCCAGATGAGGTACCTATCAGGCTGGTTTTTAAGACCTTGTGTCCAGAGAATGCCAGTCTGCACATGGCTTGTTTAGGCTTCCAGATGGGGGGTCTGGACCTGAGCCTGCTCAGGCCTAGAAAAATAAGGGGAGTCTCTGTTCAGCCCCTGAAAAAGGGGAACCCTGTGTCAATTTGATATATCAAACTTTTAAATTTAGCTATTCTCGGAGGGTACATATTCATATGTAATACAATTTTAGTTTTCATTTTTCTGACATATAATAACATTGAGCACCTTTTTATGTGCTTTGGGCCATTAATACATATGTTTCCTCTAGTGAAGGATCTGTTTGAATATTTAGCCCATTTTGATTAGGTTATTTGTATTTTTATTGGTGAACAGTAAAAATTTGTTACATATTCTGGATGAGTTATTTGCCAGATATATGGTTTATATATGTTTTATTCAGATTTATGGCTTACTCATTCATTTTCTAAACAATGTCTTTTGAAGAACTAGCTAAGGTTTTACTTTTTATTAAGTCAAAATTATCTTTTTTTTTTTTTTATGGTTAGTGCCTCTTGGGACCTGCCCTAAAAACCCCTGTATACTTCTAATTTGAAAAGGTATTATCCACTGGTTTTTCTGTAAAAGCTTTCAGTTTTAATTTATGGGTCTAGGATCTGTCTCAAATTAATTTTTCGATATGGTGTGAATTAGGGTAAGTGTTGTTTTGTTGCTGTTTCTTGTCTAGTCATTCTTGCACCATGGGTTAAAACAAAACAAAAACAAAACAAAACAAAAAACAATCTTTTTTTTACACCAGATTCTTTGGTACTTTTATCAAAAATGAAACTATTGGATGTGTGGGGCTATTCTTTTGTTTTCAATTTATTACATTGGTCTATTTGTCATAGTAAGTCTTAAAGTCAGGTTGTTGGAATTTTTAAAGTTCTTTTCATGATTATTTTGACTATTTGAGTTTTTTTTTTTTTTTGCATTTCAATATAAATTTTGGAATCATCAATTTCTACAAAAAAGATTATATAGTAACTTTGTTATAGTATGGAATCTATAGTCTAATTTGGGTATAAATGTAATCTTAACTGTAGTCTACAGAATGATTCTCTCATGATTTAATTATGCACTCTTTAAGAAGTTTTTGTAATTTTCAGTATAAGCTCAAATGCTTGTTATTAAATGCATTAAGTATATCATGTATTTCATACTTTTATAAATAGGATTATTTTCTAATTTTTTAAACTGTTTGCTGCTATTATCAAAAAGACAATAGATTTTAGTATATTTAGCTTATATCCTGTGAACTTGGGATTTTTACTTATTAGTTGTAATAGTTGTTTTATGAGTTCTTAAGATTGTCTACATTCTCAGCATGGTATGCAAGAATAGAATTTTACTCCTTTCTTTCCAATCTTTGTCAGAAAAGTTTTTTGGGTTGTTTTTTTTTTTCTTTTTTTTTTCTTGCCTTATTGCACTAGTGAGACCATTAGTCAAATGTGAATTACGATGCTAACGCACTCTAGCCTGGGGCAGCAGACACAGATGGGCATTCTTTCTTTTTTCCCATAATAGGTCAAAACAACTCAATGTTTGAGAATGAAATATGATGGAAGCAGTAGATTTTTAATAGATTCTCAAATTTGCTGAGAGTATTGTGAATGAGTGTTGAATTTTTTTCAAATACTTTTCTATATATCCATTGAAATAATCGTGTGAAATTGTTCTCATTTATTCTCTTAATATTGTGAGTGGTAATGATCTTGAATGTTAAACTCTCCTGGATTTGTGTTAAATCAAACAACATGATCATGATGCATTGTTCCTTTTATAAATCACCAGATTAATTTAATATTAATAATATTTTCAAAGAATGTGAGGGATAATAATTCTATATTTTTATACTTTATAAATTTTTTATTATGGCTTTGCTGCCTTCATAAAACCACTTAAGAAATGTTCTCTCCTCAATCTGAGAAAAGAGTTCGTGTAGGACTGATGTTATTTCTCCCTTAAAAGTTCAATAGAATTCTCTACTGAAATCAGATGGACCTATAGTTTTTCTTTATAGGAATCCTTTTTATAACAAATGTATATATAATAGATGTAAAAATGCTCAGAATTTATTATTCATTTTGGGTCAGTCTCTATAGGTTTTATTTTTTGAAGAATTTGTCCATTTCAAGGAATTTTTTATATGTAGAATATATTGGCATGTGTTAGATAATCTTAAATTAAACTACAGGGCTCTGAGACACTGGCCATTAGTTTTCAATCTTTTTAGTTTTTGTTCTTCAATCTGTGTTGTGTATATTGGGATATCTTCTGCCACCTTCCTTCCTCCAGCCTTCTCTTCCTCACTCATCTCCACTCGGCTATTGAGCCTACTTAGCAAATTTTTAATTTTAGGTATTGTATTTTTCTGTTACACAATTTCCATTTGGTCTTTTTTTTGGTTTTCATTTCCCTGCTGAGGCTTTTTATTTCTATTCAATGTATCCAAGAATACATTTTCTTTTACATCTTTAAGTATAATCATCGCAGTTATTTTAGACTCTTTTGCTAATTCCAACAATTGAGTCTTCTTGGACTTGCAGTTCATTAATTCTTTTTTCCTCTTAAGAATGGATTTTATTTTTCATTTTCTTTGCATATCAAGGTATTTTGAATTATATCTTGACTATATTTAATAATAGGTTGTAGATTCTCTGAATTCTGTTATTTATTTGTTTTTCCTTGGGAGTGTTGATTGATTTTGTTTTAGTAGGTATTTGACTTGGATGGACTACAAAGTGTCTCACCTGAACTAGCTAGGAACAAAAACTCAAATCTCAGTTCAGCTGTTTTAACTACTATAGTAGGATTGCTTGTGGTCTGCCTTGCGCATGCCAAATACAGGGGTCAGCCAGATACTTGGGCAAAATCATGACACACACACACACAAACACACACACATATGAGTTCTTTCCTTTTCTGGCTCACTCATGTTTGGATTGACACATGCACATACACACACACATATACACACACATACACACATATACACACACATACATACATACACATACACACATATACACACACATACACACACTTATAAGGTCTTTCATTTTTCTGGCTCCCTCATGTTGGATCACCACACACACACATACACACACATATACACATACACACACCTATACACATACACACACATACACGTACACACATACACCCCTCCACACACACACACACACACACACACACACACTATTCAAAGATACATTTGACCCAAATTATATCAGTTCGCTTCATTTGGTTTATCAGTCTACCCAGTTTTGTCTTGGTGTTTAACCCATCCCCATCATGTAGAATAGCAGGTGTCCTTTCGGCTTAAAATAAAATCTAGAGAACTTACCCTGTGGCATTTTCTTCATCCAAGTGTTCACTCTCCTCCCTCTTTGCGTCTTTGATATTTTATTGTTGGTTGGTGGGTTGGTTTTTGTTTTGTTTTGTTCTCACTCCAGCACCGTTAGGGAGTTCTGGGGTCTTTTGTTTACTTTTTGTCCTTTTTCCTAAATGTGATTGCCTTGGTAGGAGATATTTCCTATACCAAAAGCAAAATTCCTAGAATGTGTTTTTGGATTTGTTTTCTAAGTGAATTCATGAATCACACAAACGCGTCACCTACACAGGCAGGCAGGTAGGATGTCTGCTGCATTTCTCCTTTTGACCAAAATTTTCCATTATAAAAATTTAGGGCATTCAGTAATTCAAAAATCCCTTTGTTAGAGAAATGTGCCATTTTACTAAGATTATATAATTTTCAATGTTTTAATACAAAGTAAGAAAAATTTTCATTTATCAGAGGATTAATCTGCTATGATTTCATCGCTAAATAAATTAATAAACACAACAAATATTTTTGCTCTGATTATTGGGCAGTGCTACCTTTCACACAAGAAAGAGATAAAATCTCAGTACACAACTCAGGGGGAAAGGAGGTATAAATTTTAAATTTTTCTGAAATCGACTTACTTTTTATGTGAAGTCTCACCCATGAGGTAGAAGTTAATCTCTGTCAGTCCGACATCTTCTTCTTCTTCTTCCTCAGGAGTACTTCCCTGTTTTAGTGACTTAAAGATGCCAAAGGAGAGAGAAAGCACTTTGGTCCTTGGTTCACCTGACCACACTGGCACACGAAGGGGTCTCTTCTTTCACTGGGCACCTGTGTGTGGCTTTCCTGTCATCCTAGGGATCCCTAGAAGTCTCTCAGCTCACCCCCAGGAGTCTCTCTAAAGCATGGGCCATTCTTCCTGTGTTCAGATGTCTAGAGTTAATATAGTTTACATTTCTTAATGCTATTCTCAGACACACAGTACCTAAGTATCTCTCTGACTATCCAGACATTAGCCCTTTTCTCTTTTACCTCTCTCCTGGCACCCGAATGTGGGGTATTGGGTTGTATTCCTAAACTCCCACATGACCACAGCACTAGTTTCCCAAACTCCATGGGATCTCCCACACACACACACATCTCTCTCTCTCTCTCATAAGCCCATTTTCTCTGGAATTCCCAATATCTCTTTACTTCTGTGATTCATTTTCTTTCCTTGGAGAAGGGATTTTTTTTCCTAGTCTGGCTAAGAAGGCTCTGCTTTTATAACAAAACTGTCTATACCTGAGTGCCTCAGGATTTAGACTTCTGTAGAGTAATAGTTTTACTTTTGGAAAGCATGGGAGAATCAAAATCTAGCTTGTAGAGAGTACGATCATACGGTTGATAGAAATCAGAAATGAGAGCTAGAGGAAATTAAGATTTTGAAAAACCATCTTATCATATACATTTTTCCTTTATATATTTATTATTTTTGCTGTTCAAATGATAGAAATTATTCCAGGGTTAATTATTATGTGTTCTATCTATCATCAAAAATAAAAGTAAAAGTAAATATCTATGTGTATAGATAAGTATAGTAGAATTTGAAGATTATATTCTAAGACAGTGGTTCTCAACCTTCTCAATGCCTCCTAATGCCATGACCCTTTAATACAGTTCCTAATGTTGTGGTGACTCTCAACCATAAAATTATTTTTGTTGCTACTTCATAACTGTAATTTTGCTACTGTTATGAATTGTAGGGTAAATATCTGATATGTGGGATGTATTTTCATTGTTACAAAGGGGGTGTTACCCAGAGGTTGAGATCCACTGTCCTAAGATGTCTCATTTATAATTGTTTTACTAAAGAACTTGTTTCATGTGAAATCTCTATGTATGTGTTTTTTTTTATTTACTTTAAAATATGAAAGAGATGTAAAAGGTTTTGATTACATAGATTGCTTCTAATCCTTGAGTCCTGGCTGTAAATATGCCCATTTTTGGTCATTTGTCTTTTATTCTTAAGAGGCTTCACTTAAGAGAACGGTCCCCAGTTCCATCCAAATTGTTGAAAAAGGCATTAATTCATCCTTTTTATGGCTAAATATTTGTACTCCATGGTATATGTATACCACATTTTGTTAATACACTCATGAATTGATAGGCAGCTGGGTTGATTCCACATCTTTGTAATTGTTCATTGTGCTGACATACACATTCAAATGCAGGTTTCTTTTTGATACAATGATTGGGTAGAAACCCAGTAGTGGGATTGCTAGATTGAATAGTGAATCTACTTTTAGTTCTTTGAGGAATCCCCATACCTTTTCCCATAGAGATGGTACTAATTTGCGGTTCTACCAGTGGTGTGTAAGTATATCCGTGCCAGCATGTGTTGTTTTGGGACTTTTTAATAATGGCCATTGTCACTGTGGTTTTAATTTATATTTCTGTGATAATTAATAACATTGAGCATTTTTTCATATGGTTGGTGGACATTTACCTATCTTCTTTTGAAAAGCTTCTATTCATGTCTTTTGCCTTCTTTTTAATGGGGCTGTTTGATTTTTCTTTTCTTGCTGATTTGTTTGAGTTCGTTGTAGATTCCTTATATAGCCCTGAATCCAATGTATAATTTGTGAATATTTTCTCCCATACTATGGGTTATCTATTTTCTCTGTTGATTATTCCCTTAGCTGTGCAGCTTTTTAAATCAAATTCCATTTATTTATTTTTGTAGTTGCTATAACTGCCACTGGAATCTTAGTCATAAAGTCTTTGCCTACATGAGATCTAGAAAAGTTTTTGTCTGTTTTCTTCTAGAATTCTTATGGTTTCCTTAAATTTAAGTCTTTTTTCCATCTTGAATTTATTTTTGTGAGTGGTGAGGCGTGAGAGTCCTGTTTCATTCTTCTGCATGTGGCTATCCAATTTACCCAGCACCCCCTATTGTGTAGGATTCCCTTTCTCCAATGGGTACTGTTGTCTGATTTGTCAAAGACCAGTTGGCTGTAAGTAGACAGATATCTGGGTTCTATATTCTAGTCCATTGATCCATATCTCTATATTTGTACCAACACTGTAATGTTCTGGTTATTATAGTCTTTGAAGTTTCAAACTACTATAGTTTGAAGTCTGATAATGTGATACCTCCAGATTTGTTCTTTTCATTTAAAACTGCTTTGGCTATTTATGTTCTTTTCTGGTTACTAAGGAAGTATAGAATTATTTTTCTATACTTTTATAGTATATTTTTCTATACTATAGAAATAGTATATTTTTTTATACTATTATTTTTCTATAATTCTAATCTGTAAAATATGATATTGATATTTTGATGGGGATTGTATTGTACTTTTGATGAAAATATCAACTCCCCCCCAAAAAAAGAAAATATCAACCCCAAACTGTTGGTAACATAGATCATCTGCCTAATTCAACATATAATGCTTAATTATGAGACAGATATCCTTGTAAATACAAGATTGTTTTAATTGTATCCATGAATAAAGGAAAACCTTTATACAGTTTTAATCTCTAATAGTGATTAGACACTGGAGTTACACTTATTTTAGGTACTGCATTATATTATATATATTATAATCATTAGATGGCTTAATGATTTGTCATTATTATCCTTCTATTCTTTTTCTTATTTTCAATGACTCTATTTTTTAATTTGCCTGCATATTATTTAAGAAGCACTTTTCCCAAAATGTCCTTACCAAGATAAAATGTAATGTACCACGAAGCAAAAGGGAATTTCAGAAATGAGAATAGGTTAATTAAACCTTTTGAGATCAATATCTTGAGTAAATTTTTATGTTTAAAAATGGGCAATGTTTGGATAATCTCTTAAATCACCTGTTATATGCTCTAATTGATTTCGGCTTCATATGCACTTCTTTACATTTTTTTAAAAAAGTTTCTAGTACTTTGAAGAAAGTAGTCCTAATCATTATCTAAATAATATGATATTTCTGCTTCTGTCACCAGGAAACATTAGCTGCTACAGAGTAACTGATATAAACTTTTTATGACTTCTGTGCTATGCACAAACTGATCACTAAAAGTTTTTTTAGAATGATGAAATTATAAAAGAGTATGTTAAATTAACAAAAATTGTAATAATAGTGAACGTCAAAGCCGCTATATAGTTTTTTTTGATCCTCAGTCTCCTTATCTATTAGTATAAAATGAAAGTAGTGTTGACTGTGTGATCCTAAGATCTTATCTGGCTCTGAAAGTATTTGATTCTAATAAATACTAGATTCTAATAAATAATAACTAATATTATTAAGTATTATCAATGAGTATCAAGTGACTAACAGTGTAATACTCTATTATATGAATAATATTTTTTACCATAATTTCTGACCTGCTATTATAGTGAATAAGCAGAATTTTGATGTTAAATTATGCTCCTTTTTCTTTAAACAAATTCTTGCATTTTATTTCAGTTTAATTTTTCAAGGTTTTTGAGATTTAATTGTCAAATAAAAATGGTGTATATTTAAGGTGTATAATGCAATGTTTTGATATATGCATACATTGTGAATAATTACCACGATCAAGCTAATTAATATATCCATCACAGAACAATTAACATGTACTCCTTTAGCATTTTTATTTCTAGTCACCATAATATACCCTAGATCTCCAGAATTTATTCAGCTTATAAGTGGAAGTTTGTTCTTTTTGTATGGTTTACTGAGGGCACAGCTGCAAGGGCCCCATACTTACATAAATTTCACATTTGCATTTAGCTCCTTGACTAAGCGTAACCCCCCTATCCATCCTCCCTAGTGAATTCTTAATTACTGATTATTTATGTCTTTACCTGTTTTGCATTGTTTACAAGGTTTGCAATAAATTTTGCTTATCATTGTATGTGTGTGAATGTGAGAATATATAGCAATGAAATTATTTACATTCTAAGCACTTAATAGTAGGATATGTTTTTGTATCAACCTTGCAATTTCAGGTTAGTTTTGCATATATGGGACTCTTGCTTTATTTTATTGCATCACATTGCAAAATATTGCAAAATAACCTTGGCTGTTATGCTTCAAGGTCTCAGGTGTTGAGTCATTAGCAGCTATGGAATAGATCAGAATTACATTACAGCTGCACAACGACAAACAAGGGTAATCCAAGATCTTTCAGGCTTATCATCAGCATATGGACAACTCCTCAGCACTTGCCTGGAAAGAGAGTTAATTTGGGAATTGTGAGCTAAATTCCCTCAGGATGACTTCTGCAAATGATTTTTCACTTCTGCAATATGGATAGAAAGGCATGTGAAAATAAGTAATGTGCAATTAAAACAGGGGGCAATAACAGGGACATTTATGCCTACATCTTCCAAAATCGGTCACGTTATAAAGAACTACATTTTAGCATATTTAGTTTAAACTTGCATGCTTTCGGAGAATATTTAGTTCACCAACATCCAGGGTATAATTAAACTAGTAATAAAAACAGATCTATGAACAATTTATCAAAGTTACTGAGACTATATTTTAAAATTAAGCACAACAAGGAATCTATCAGAATTATAAACAAGAAACTGAGTTGCAGAACATTTAAACTACAGAAATGTGCATAGCTGTATGCACTGCTGAATCCACCTTCTCTTCCTCCTGTTTAACCCCTCTTCCTGGCTTTATTCTCATGCATATCCATACTCCTCCAAATGATCAAATTTGTCTTGGGGAAATGAGACCAAATTTCCTATATAAGACCCCAGAATATTTTTTAACTACACCTCAAATAAATTAAACACATCTCTGTGGACTCTTGAGAGTGGTCCTGACTCCATCTCCATCTCCAATCTACCCCCTTCCAATGCTCTCCCTTCTACATGTAGCCATGCTGGCATGAACATGCCAAAGGTATTTCTGCTGGGCTTGCTATCCTTTAGCCTAGAATACCCTGCCCCTTCTCATGGATCTTCTAATTTTTTTTTTTAATTAATAGACTTTAATTTTAGAGCAGTTTTATGTGTTAACAGAAAATTGGACAGAAAATATAGAGAGTTCCCTTTTACTCCTCTCTCTCCCTCCACATCCTCTCCTATTCCCTGTCCCCTGTTATTAACATCTTGCATCTTGTAGGGTATAATTGCTGTAAATGATGAAGGAATGTTGACACATTATCATTAACTACACACCATAGTTTGCCTCAGAGTTCACTCTTTGTTACACTATAATACAGAAGAGTTTCACTGTCCTAAAAGTCCTCTGTGCTTTACCTATTTATTCCTCCCCTCCTCCTTGAATTCGTGGCAGCCACCAATTGCTTTACCATCTCTATAATCTTTCTTTCTCCACAATGTAGGATAGTTGGAATTATATAGTATAGAGCTTTTAAAGACTGGCTTCTTTCACTCAGCTATATGGCTTGTAACCCCTTTCCTTTTGGTACTGAGTACATCCCATTGTATGCTAAGGTTTTTCTGTGACCCCTTTCCTTTTGGTACTAAGTACATCCCATTGTATGCTAAGGTTTTTCTGTGACCCCTTTCCTTTTGGTACTGAGTACTTCCCATTGTATGCTAAGGTTTTTCTGTGACCTCTTGCTTTTGGTACTGAGTACTTCCCATTGTATGCTAAGGTTTTTCTGTGACCTCTTGCTTTTGGTACTGAGTACATTCCATTGTATGCCAAGGTTTCTCCGTGATCCCTTTCCTTTTGGTACTGAGTACATCCCATTGTATGCCAAGGTTTCTCCGTGACCCCTTTCCTTTTGGTACTGAGTACTTCCCATTGTATGCCAAGGTTTCTCCGTGACCTATTTCCTTTTGGTACTGAGTACATCCCATTGTATGCTAAGGTTTTTCTGTGACCCCTTTCCTTTTGGTACTAAGTACATCCCATTGTATGCTAAGGTTTTTCTGTGACCCCTTTCCTTTT
>CAUYPK010011218.1:0-21513 GCA_963574355.1 Loris lydekkerianus
TTGGTGGGCATTTAGGCTGTTTCCACATTTTGGCGATTGTAAATTGAGCTGCAATAAACAGTCTATTGCAAGTGTACTTATGATAAAAGGATTTTATTCCTTCTGGGTGGATGCCCAGTAATTGGATTGCAGGATCAAATGGGAGGTCTAGCTAGAGGGCTTTGAGGGTTCTCCATACTTCCTTCCAAAAAGGTTGTACTAGTTTGTAGTCCCACCAGCAGTGTAAAAGTGTTCCCTTCTCTCCACATCCACGCCAGCATCTGCCATTTTGAGAGTTTGTGATGTGGGCCATTCTTGCTGGGGTTAGATGGTATCTCAGGGTAGTTTTGATATGCATTACTCTGATAGGGATGATGAACATTTTTTCATGTTTGTTAGTCATTCGTCTGTCTTCAAAGAAGAGAAGGTTCTATTCGTGTCTCTTGCCCATTGATATATGGGATTGTTGGCTCTTGTAGATTAATTTGAGTTCTCTGTAGATCCTAGTTATCAAGCTTTTGTGTGATTCAAATATGAAAATATCCTTTTCTATTGTGTAGGTTGTCTATTTGCTTTGGTTGTTGTCTCCTTTGCTTTACAGAAGCTTTTCAGTTTAATTAAGTCCCATTTGTTTATTTTTGTTGTTGCAATTGCCATGGAAGTCTTCTTCATGAAGTCTTTCCCCAGGCTAATATCTTCCAATGTTTTTCCTATGCTTTCTTTGAGGATTTTTATTTTTTCATGCCTTAAATTTAAGTCCTTTATCCATTTTGAATCAATTTTTGTGAGTGGAGAAAGGTGTGGGTCCAGTTTCAGTCTTTTACGTGTGGATATCCAGTTCTCCCATCACCATTTATTGGATAGGGAGTCTTTTCCCCCAAGGTATGTTCTTGTTTGGTTTATCAAAGATTAGGTGGTTGTAGGATGTTAGTTTCATTTCCTGGTTTTCTATTCGATTCCAAGTGTCTATGTCTCTATTTTTGTGCCAATACCATGCTGTCTTGACCACTATGGCTTTGTAGTACAGCCTGGTGATGCCCCCAGGTTTATTTTTATTAAGAACTACCTTAGCTATACGAGTTTCTTTCTGGTTCCAAAATGTAGAATCATTTTTTCCAAATCTTGAAAGTACGATGTTGGTATTTTAATAGGAATGGCATTGAATAGGTAGATTGCTTTGGGAAGTATAGACGTTTTAATAATGTTGATTCTTCCCAGCCATGAGCATGGTATGTTCTTCCATTTGTTAATATCCTCTACTATTTCCTTTCTGAGGATTTCATAATTTTCTTTATAGAGGTCCTTTACTTCTTGTGTTAGGTATATTCCTAGGTATTGGATTCTTGAGCAGCACTATACCACCTCGACTCAATAGCAGGGAGTTACAGATTACAAACTCTTTCACCTGTAAAATCTCATTTGCGCCTTATAGCAAACAGGCACTGTAGAAATTATTAAACTTGTCTTTGCATCAGTTTCCTCCTGTAAAATGGATGTAAAGTACCTTGCCAAGGTCATGTGGCCAGTATGAGGTCACATAGGCTGAACACCTGACTTTAGAAACAGAAGGGCATCACTTTGAGAGACTGAATCAGGAGGATTGCTTCATGTCAACAGTTTGAGACGAGCCTGAGCAAGAATGAAAGTCTGGGCCAGGCGCAGTGGTCATACTTATAATCTTGACACTCTGGGAGGCCAAAGTGGGTGGATCACTGGAGCTCAGGAGTTCAAGACCACCTTGAGCAACAGTGAGACCCGTACTTATTTTAAAAATGGAAAAATTAACTGTCATTGTGGTGCACGCCTGTAGTCCCAGCAACTCAGGAGGCTGAGGCAAGAGAATGGCTTGAGCCCGGGAGTTTGAGGTAGCAGTGAGCCAGAGGCCACAGCACTCTAGCCTCGGGCAACAGACTGAGACTCTGTCTTAAAAAAAAAAAAAGTGAAACTGTCTCTTTTACAGATGTGAGTCAGGGGTGGTGGCTCACACCTATAATCCTAGCACTCTGGGAAGCCAAGGCAGGTGGATTGCTTAACCTCACAGGTTTGAGACCAGCCTGAGCAAGTGAGACCCCCATCTCTAAAAAATAGCCAGACGTTGTGGCGAGTGCTTGTAGTCCCAGCTACTGGGATGCTGAGACAAGAGGACTGCTTGAGCCCAAGAGTTTGAGGTTGCTGTGAGCTATGATGCTTCAGCCCTCTACAGAGGGTGACAAACTGCGACTGTCTCAAAAAAAGGCAGTAGAAACTCTGTCTCTACAAAAAATAGGAAAATTAGCTGCATGTGGTGGCTTGTACCTGTGGTTTCAGCTACATGGAAGGCTGAGGCTGGAGAATCACTTGAAGCGGGGAGTTTGAGGTTGCAATGAGCTCTAAAGACATTACTACAGTCTAGCCTGGGTGACCAAGAGTGACCCTATTTAAAAACAAAAAAAGAAAAGGGCTTATTTCTTTTGATTTTTCCAAATATCCTCAACTCTCTGACTTTGGAAGCAAGATGAGGAATGGTGGAGGCTGAAAAGGAAAGACACAGTCAGCCTGGGTGGATGTTGATGGGGCCCAGAATACATGGTAGGAGAATCACTGTGGAAGGTGAGGGAGGATTTTGAGTGTGGTTAGCTAGACCTAGAGGAAATGAGACTTACACTCTGCCTACCTCTAAGGGAAGGTGCCCAGGACCAGAAGGCTCTGAATAGCAGAGCCAGGCTGGAACCCAGGTCCATCAGTGCCTAAGCACTGTGGCCTCCATCCCATTGCCCTGCTCCCTGGCATGCTATATGGACTTTGACAAGTCTCACTGCCTAGTTGACCATTATCTGGAAAAGGAGGTTGGACCAGGCAAGCTCCCAGCCCCTACTGTTATGCTACGCTAAGTTCTAGAAGCAGGTACAATTATTTGAGTCTCAAACACCTTCAAAAGAGAGGCCTTGGGGCAGTGAAGATGAGTGTTTCCAATCCCAACTGAGTCACTTTTTCCTACAACCTACAGATTCCCCTCTGGCCTTGTGACTGCCTGAAGGATGGAAAACCAGGTACGTCTGGGCTCTACTCACCCTGCAACATCCTCTAACCACTGAAGAGTGGCCCTGGCCTTCATTCTGTCCTGTATCACCTATCCACCCATTCAGCCAACTAATCAACAAGTATTTGAGGGAAGCAGGGGGGCAGGGCTGTGGCAGAGGGAGCCAGGGGATGTGGAGGGGGCAAAGTGACTGAGGAGGAGCAGGAAGCAACAGGGAACAGTAGAGGATTTAACGGGGTGGGGGTGACCAGGTCAGCTTTAGGGTTGAGGGTTGTTGAAGGGACACTGGGCCTAGTGGACATGAGAAACCAGCAATGAGGCCCTGGCCAAAGTCCAAAGGAGAGGCTGCTGCAGCTTGGACTAGGATATTGGAGTAGAAAAATATCTAGCAAGTTTATCTGTCAAGAGGTAGGGTTAGGAGTGACAGGGAGAGCTCAGGTATGGAAGATGTTTTCCAGGCTTCAGGCCTGGGCAGAAGGAAGGACAGCAGCCCACTCACTGAGATGGGGAACTGTGAGGGAGGGGCAAGCCTGGGAAGTAGTACACTGTGAGTTCAGTTGGGGTTTAAGACATCCAAATAGCAGTGACAAATAATAGTAACAGTTACTGAGCATTCACATATACCAGGCATTGTACTGAGATCTTTATAAGCACAATAATCTCACCTTATTTGTAGCTCCCCTTTCTGTAGTTTGAGTTGCTAGAGGTCAACTGAGGTCTGAAAATATTAAATGGAAAATTCCAGAAATAAACAATTCATAAGTTTTAAGTATGTTTAGTTTTTGTGTTTTTGACACAGGGTCTTGCTTTATTGCCCAGGCAGGAGTACAATGGCCTGATCGCAGCTCTCTGTAACCTTGAACTCTTGGGCTCAACCAATCCTCCTGCCTCAGCTAGGACTACAGGCTTGTGCCACTACACCTATCTAATTTTTTTTTTTTTTTTTGTAGAGACAGAGTCTCACTTTATTGCCCTTGATAGAGTACCATGGCATCACACAGCTCACAGCAACCTCCAACTCCTAGGCTTAGGTGATTCTCTTGCCTCAGCCTCCTGAGTAGCACTACAGGTGCCCACCACAATGCCCAGCTATTTTTTTGTTGCAGTTTGGTCAGGGCCAGGCTTGAACCCATCACCCTCAGTATATGGGACCGGCACCTTACTCTCTGAGCCACAGGCAGCCTATGCCTATCTAATTTTTAAAAAGAATTTTTATAGAGGCAAGGTCTCACTGTAGTGCCCAGACTGGTGTTGAACTCCTGGCTTCAAGCAATCCTCCCACCTTGGGTTCCTACAGTGCTAAGATTAGAGGCCTGAACTATTGCATCCAGCCTAAGTAACTTGTTAATAGTATATTGTTATAACTGTCCTATTTTATTATTGAGTATTGTTGTTAATCTCTTACTGTGTCCACTTTATAAATTAAACTTTATTATAGGTATTACAAGGACTGTCCAAAAAGTATCTAGCCACATTATATAGAAAATGGAGAGTACATACTGGATACTTTCTGGACAGCCCTCATATATAAAGGAAAAAGCATAGCTTATGTAGGGTTCAGTAGTGTCATGCTTTCGAGCATGCACTGAGGATCTTGGAACATAGCTCTGAAGGTAAAGGGGACTAATATATTATCTCATTTAATCCTCACATTCACTCTATGAGGGAGATAGTATTAACATCTCTATTTTTCAGAAGAAAGATAGAGGCACAGAAAGTTATAATAAGTGGGGAAGCGGATGGTCAAAAGCTTAGAACAGTAGTTTTCAACCTTCCTAATACCATGACCCTTTAATACAGTTCCTGTGGGTCACGCCCACAGGTTGAGAACTGCTGGCTTAGAAGATGATTTGGGCTGGACATAGAAAGTCATCAGAGAGGAGCAGAAATGGAGGGCACAGTCAAATGAAATCCCTTAAGAATGGAAGAGTCCAGGCTCTTTTCTCATCTTCCCTCCATGCCACCTAGCTAAGCCCCTTTCTGACCTGCTCCCCTAGACTCATAGTAAATGGTGGTGTGGGTCCACCCTGGGTGGGGTAGAGTGTATTCTTCAAAGATGACACTCTAGCCTGGGGCAACAGTGAGACTTTATCTCAAAAATAAGTACATACATACATTTATGCCCAGATTAGAAAAAAGTTGTGAAAATAATAGCAATAATAAATGCAAGATTTTTTTTTCGAGTCAAAATTTACTCTGTTGCCCAGGATAGAGTGCCATAGCATCAGCCTAGTTCACCCAAACTCCTGGGTTCAAGTGATCCTCCTGCCTCAGCCTCCCAAGTAGCTGGGACTTAAGGTGCCTACCACAGGCCCGGCTAATTTTTCTATTTTTAGTAGAAAGGGGGTCTTACTCTTGCTCAGGCTGGTCTCTGGCTTCTGAGCTCAAGGGATCTTCTCACCTTAGCCTCCCAGAATGCTAGGATTACAGGAGTGAGCCACATGCCCAGCCCCAAGAGTACTATTTGTTTATTTAATTATTTACTGAGACAGAGTCTCACTATGTTGCCCTCAAGAGAGGGCAGTGGAGTCACAGCTCACAGCAACCTCCAACACAGGCTTAAGTGATTCTCTTGCCTCAGACCCTGAAGTAACTGGGACTATAGGCGCTCGCCACGATGCCCAGCTACCAAGAGTACTTTTTTTTTTTTGAGACAGAGCCTCAAACTGTCACCCTGGGCAGAGTGCTGTGGCATCACAGCTCACAGCACCCTCCATCTCCTGGGCTCAAGCGATTCGCCTGCCTCCGCCTCCCAAGTAGCTGGGACTACAGGCGCCCATCACAATGCCTGGCTATTTTTTGGTTGTAGTTGTCATTGTTGTTTGGCGGGCCCGAGCTGGATTTGAACTTGCCACTTCACGTGTATGTGGCTGGCACCTTAGCCACTTAAGCCATAGGCGCCGAGCCCAAGAGTACTTTTTAAATTATAAAAAGCTGCAAGGGCAGGCATGGGGTGACTCATGCCTATAATACCAGCACTTTGGTGTGAGGATCGCTTGAGGCCAGGAGTTTGAGTCGAACATGGGCAACATAGTGAGTACCAGTTTCTACAGATTTTTTTTTTTTAATTATCTGCACACCTGTAGTCTGAGCTAGATTGGAGGTTGCAGCAGGAAAATCTCTTGAGCCCAGGAGTTTAAGGCTGCAAGACTGCAGTGAGTTACGCTATGCCCACTGCATTCCAACCTGTCACACACACACACACACACACAAAAATACTGGCATATGGTAACATTAGCATCACCAGCAATACTAAGGATATACCTGACCTAGTAGCTAAAAAAGAGTAACTGTATCTGAGTACAATTCAGATCTTGTACTGTGTGTGTATATATAGTGAAGATCACAATTCAGATCCTTACAAGGAGCTGGAGGCAGCTGCTCACACCTGTAATCCTAGCACTCTGGGACCCTAAGGCAGGTGGATTGCTTGAGCTTAGGAGTTCAAGACCACCCTGAGCAAGAGTAAGACCCCATCTCCACTGAAAAAACAAAAAATAAAAACAAACAAAAAACACGACCAACAAAAAACTAACTGGGCATGGCTGCACACACTTGTAGTACCAACTACTTGAGAGGCTGAGAAAAAGGGATATCTTGAGCTAGAATTTTGAGATTGCTGTGAGCTATGATGATTCCATGGCACTCTACCTATGGTGACAGAGGCTGTCTCAAAAAAAAAAGTGGTAAAGAAATTATTTAAGGAATAATTCAAGAAAATTTCCCAGAACTGCAAAATAAGACAGTGAAATAATTTACGGAGTGCCTTGCAGAACAAATGACAAAAAAAAAAAAAAAGCAAGCTACGATCGCAAGTTTCAGAGCATCAAACAACCATAAGATGATCCTAAAAGCATCAAGTTAAAAAAAAAAAAAAAAAAAAAAAGAGTGGGAATCAGAATGACATCTCACTTTTTAGCAACAGCAGTGTGTTGGGGTTTTTTAAATTTCAGAGTTTTAAGGGGTGCACATGTTTTGTTTTTGTACAGATCGAGTCAAAGTTATAATTCTGCCCTTCACCCAGATAGTGTGCACTGTACTCAATAGGTGTGAATTTATCCATCCTGTCTTCCCCCCTCTCCCCAACAGCATTGTGTTTGTTTTAAAAATTAGAAACAAAGAGTGATAACATTTTTTAGGGAAAATTATTTCTAACCTAAAATCTATTCCCAAATAGTCAAATTGTCTATCAATCAATAGTAAAAGTTTTAAAAAGGCATTTTCCAAGATCTCAAAAATGTGGAGGGTTTTTGTTTACTTTGGCTTTCGGTGGCTGAAGGCTGCCGGCCCCAACCTGCAGCAGGGAGCGTGGTGAGCAGGACTTGGTCCCCAGCACTGGCAGCTGCAACTTCCCAGAGTATGAGCTTCCCCAGCTAAACACCCGCCCTTTCCACGCTGGATCCTTACGATAGCTACCAGACACGGCCCAAAGCAAAGGGCGGGAACTTGTAGCTGTGAGAACCTCTGGCCCATGCTGGGGAGGGAGGGGCGGCAGGGTAGAGACGCGTAGAGGTTGGTGACTGGACCAGTAGGATGCGGTGGCAGGGAGTCTGGGCTGCAGCCTGGAGGCCCCTGCCAAACTAAGGGCCGTGTGTGGGCTTTGATAAAACTTACATGCTTTAAGGAAGATAAGGATCCAAAAGTCATCCTGGATACTGACCTGGATGACTTTGGGGATTAGAAAGAATCAGGAAGAAACCATTATGACATATTGTGACTGCAGACAAGAAACATTTGCTCATGAGATGAGCTATCATTGAGTGGTCAAGGTCCCACAGTAGAGGTGATAGAAAGCTTCAGACTGCTAGAATGGAAGCTTTCACCTTCAGTGACTTGCATATTAAATGAGGCTTTCCTTACAACATCACCTGGTAGACTGTGAACATGTTGTCATTACTGACATAAGATTATATTTAAATTCACCTGAATTTCATATCTGGATGTCTATGAAACAGACATTTACCACGTAAACAGAGGAAGCCAAGAAAAAAATTCTCCTTTTATGCCTCAGGGATGGATGACATTTGGAAAAAAAAAATGTTTTTCTCTCTTATGTGCAATTCTTTTAACAATTCTTTCATTGATTACCTCCCTAGGGTGTGACAGATATTATTCTAAGTACTAAGGATATAGCTGTGAACAAACAAGGCCCCTGCTCCAATGGGGTTTATTTATAATCTGAAAAGAACAGGAAGCAGTAACAATCAAAACATGTCAGGTGGTGTAATTACTCTGTAAAACAACTGGATTGGAGGGTGGAGTGCTGGCAAGAGGGTGCTTTTTTAGGCAGGGCAGCTAAGGAGGACAGCTCTGTGAGGCTACATTTGAACAGAGACCTAAGTGAAGGAGTGTGCCCTGTGGAGATTTGGGGCAAGAGCCACAGGCACCAACCTAGAGTTTTTTTTCTTTTTTAAGACAGAGTCTATGTTGCCGTCGGTAGTGCTGTGGCATCATAGCTCAACAGCAATCTCAAACTCTTGGACTTAAGTGATTCTCTTGCCTCAGCCTCCCAAGTAGCTGGGACTATAGGCGCCTGCCAAAATGCCTGGCTATTATTTTTGTTGTTGCAGTTGTCGTTGTTTTAGCTGGCCCAGGCCGGGTTTGAACCCGCCAGCTTGGGTGCATGTGGCCAGTGCCCTACCCACTGAGCTACGGGCGCCACCCGAATTTAGTCTTAAAGTTCACCCACATCCCCCCTTCACTCCCCCTAACCACAGAGCCTGCAAGTGGCAGGCCTATTTCTTAAAGCCAAGACACTTCTACCTATATACTCATAAGAAATGTGGGTGGCTTTTACTTTCTTTAATGTATTATTTTTGAAGACAGTCTCATTTTGTTGCCTTGGCATCACAATTCACACAAACCTCAAATTCTTGGGCTCCAGTGATCTTCCCTTAGCTCCAGAGTAGCTGGGACTACAGGTGCCCAGCTATTTTTAGAAACAGGGTCTCACTCTGGCTCAGGATAATGTCAAACTTGTGAGCTCAGGCAATCTACTTGCCTCAGCCTCCCAGAGTGCTAGGATTACAGACGTGAGTCACCATGCCAAGCCTCTTTAATGCATTATTGTCCATTTTCTTTATTTTTTTTATTGTTGGGGATTCATTGAGGGTACAAGAATATTACCCATTTTCTTAAACAAAATTAAAAAATCCTCAACTTGGGGTGGTGCCTGTGGCTCACTGAGTAAGGCACGGGTCCTGTATGGAGGGTAGTGGGTTCGAACCCACCTCTGGCCAAATTGCAACATAGAAGGAAGAGCTGGGTATTGTGGCGGGTGCCTGTAGTCCCAGCTACTCGGGAGGCTAAGGCAAGAAAATCACCTAAGCCCAAGAGCTGGAGGTTGCTGTGAGTGGTGACGGCAATAAAGCGAGACTGTCTCTTAAGAATCCTCAGGCTCGGTGCCTGTGGCACAAGCGGCTAAGGCGCCAGCCACATACACCTGAGCTGGTGGGTTCGAATCTAGCCCGGCCCACCAAACGATGACGGCTGCACTCAAAAAATAGCTTGGCGTTGTGGCGGGCGCCTGTAGTCCCAGCTACTTGGGAGGCAGAGACAGGAGACTCGCTTGAGCCCAGTAGTTTGAGGTTGCTATCAGCTATGATGCCATGGCACTCTACCCAGGGCAACAGCTTCAGGCTCTATCTCAAAAAACAAAAAACAAAAAACAAAAAAAAACCCTCAACTTGTAATCATATTTAACATTTACAGTAATTATGTGGGCTTACAGGCAAGAATTGTAAATATGTAATACTTCTTATAATTAAAAAAACAAGATTAAGAAAACCTGAGATCTGACAGCCAAGTTAGCTCACTCATCCTAGGAAAAGTGCTACGTACCTCCTGGCTGAGTATCACTATGGTCACCAGATGGCCAAGGGGTAGTGTGACTGTAGTGATATTCAGCTATGTGGTACTTTTTCTAGGGCAAGTTTGAGAACTCGGTTGTCTGATCAAATAAAAATGCTTTGAAACACCAGGTGTTTTACCTAATTTTTGTCTGGAATCTGAGTTCACTAATAATTTATCTAGCTGCTTATAGTTTGCATTTTACTTACTGGATCACTCTTGGAGATGTTTGCCTTATCACATGAAGTTTATTGGCTTATGAAATTTGTTTAAAAAGAAATTAACACAAAAAGGGATTAATGACTTACAGCTAGTTAAGATTTGGTAACATAAAATGGACTATTTCCCTTGTGAACCTGTTACGTTCCACCTCCAGCACATATACTAGATAGGTGAATATATGAATTGTCCTGCAGAACATAGCAAGTGAGTATCTGTAGCCCCAGAGCCCAGCATCTTCTGAACTGTCTGCTAGTTTAGATGCTGATCTCTTAAAAACAAAGGACTCTGCCTGATGGTGTGATTTCAAACAATTCTAACTGTAGGGTAAAGTTAAAAGCAAAACGCTTATTACAAAGACCATACAAATGTTCTGCAACGACGACTCAAGTCCACAAATACTGTTACTCTGAATCCCGAAAAGTTGTAGTTCTGTAAACAAGCACAAGCCATAGATAGCTTACCACTTTACAGATCTTACTACCCTGAACTATACTCTCCTATTGTCTGAGAACTTCCTATGTCCAAGCAGGAATATCTACAAGACCCAACCCATTAGGTTAAGAATTTAATACTCTTGACACCTGGATGAAGAAACTTTAACCTATCTCACAGCAACTTCAAAATCTTGGGCTCAAGCCATCCTCCTGCCTCAGCTTCCTGAGTAGCTGGGACTATAGGCACCCAGGACAATGACAGGCTATTTTTCTATTTTTAGTAGAGACAGGTTCTCACCCTTGTTCAGGTTGGTCTTACACTCTTGGGCTCAAGCAATTCACCTGCTTTGGTCTCTCAAGAGTGCTAGGACTACAGGTGTGAGCCATCTCAATCCACCCTTCTTCCTCATCTTTAAGCCTCACCAGCAAGACCTGAAAAATATACCTCCATACCAAAGATTGTCCTACCTTCATGTTTTATTTTTAAAGCTACACTGGGGTTGATGTGTCACAAATCTCAGTATCAATATCAAAGGTATAAAAAAATACTCAGAAACATTTTTGCTATAACATCAAAACAAATAAGATGCACACGTATGTACCACTGTTACATACTATATTTTTACAGAAAAAAAAACAGAAAATATGCTTTTAGTTAAAGAACGATTTTATTGTTTGAGTTCATAATCAAATTTATGCAACCAGGGCAGAGGCTGTGGATGACTCACTGCAAAGAAAAAAGGGAGAGAGAGAATATTGGGATTAATACAGGTCCTCCACGTCCATTCACACAATCTCCCTTCTAATGGAGTTACTTCTAAACAGCTAAAATAATCCCCAACTATGTATAATCACTTGAATGAGTTCCTGAAAATTTATGTTCAAGTATAATGAAGATGCTCACTCAAACATCCAAGGAAGAACTGACTAACACAAAGACCTTTTTGGTGGAAACTACGAATGTTTGGAAATCATCATAGTGAGCATTTCAAGCAAAAATTAAAACACTACAAACACCTGGGAGCAGAGGTGCAAAATCAAACTACCCACTACCTAAAAGGGAGTCAAAGGGTTTGTTTATTCATCGTCTAAACAAGCATACTGCAAACTGCATCCTTCTGCTTGTCTAAAAATTTCAATAGAGCACAGCCACACCCATTTGATTATGCTGTCTGTGGCTGCTTACCCCCTACCGTGGCAGAAAGAGTAACCACATGTACCCCACAAGACATGACATATCTGTAACAGGCCTTTTATTATATTTGCCATGTACTTACTATCTGGCTCTTGTTTTCTTAACAAAAAAGGCCATACTTACTATTTCCAATTGGGAGGAAGAACTCGCTTGGTCTTGTAATACCGAGCCAATCGATGAATTCGGCTCTCTATCAGAATCAGACGGAATTTAGCATCCTTATCCTAAAAATAAACCAACACAATTCAAGACCACCACCCAAAATGACTATTTTATCAAACATTAGTTTAACAAAGGAATGTAGAGCTATCACACATTTCTCTGATGGAAAAAAAAAAAAGCAAAACCCAAACACCCCCACACTCAACATTTTCACCCTACTGAACATACTATATTATATTTAGGGGCACCAAGGCCAAAGAAAATTTCTTCTGGTAGAATTTTTATTTCAAAGCAGCTGTAGTGCTCCCTAGTTTGTGCCCTAAACCACCTCAGATACATCAAATCAGATGTATTACATTTTACTGAAATAAGTTAGTACAAGCAATTAGTCCTATTTAGCATTGTGTTTTATTCTCCTACCTTTCTATTCCTCTCAAGATGCTTTCGAACAGCAACCGCTTTCTTAATTAAATGGTAGAGATCTTCAGGAAGATCAGGAGCAAGTCCTTTAGACTTAAGGATTCTCAAGATTTTATTGCCTGTCACAAAACGTACTTGAGCAACGCCATGTGAGTCTCTCAGGATCACACCTGAAAAGGAAATCTTATGTTGTAACTTCCAACACCAAACACAAACCAGAGCTTGTAACGTCAAGGCTTTGATCAAGTCACTTTCCAAACATAACAGATGTACCAAAGCTCACTCAGACATCCAAGGAAGGTTACCCAACACCAAGGAAAACCCTTCTGGTGGAAACTGTGAATGCTGGAAAACGATCATCATAGTGAGCTTGCTGGAATACAGATGACCAAAGCAATCAATGGGATTCCTGTATGTCTATATATACTACAATTAAAACTAGCTGATATTTACTGAGAACTTTTATTCATCCAAAAACTTTACATCATTTCTTTTAAAACTCAAATTAATTCTGGCTACCTCACATCGATTATGTATTTTCATTTTGTGTGCATGTGTTGAAATGCCATTAGATTGTAAGAGCCAGACAAGCAGATACATTTTCCTTTTTCTTTGGACTAGTGTATTCTCAGGGCCCAGAACTACATTCAGAACATTAACAAGCAAACATCTGCTGAATGAAGCCACTTCCACAAAGTCACACACAGCTGAGATTCAAACACATCTAAAAGGGAGGAAGTGTGTCAAAGACTCTGTGTAGCAAATTCTTAATAGCTAGATAATTTGGGGCTAAGATTTAACTGCATGTGCCTCAGTTTCCTGAAATGAAAACAGGGAGAACTACTGATATTTATTTGAAAGTACTGTCAGAATTAAACGAAGTCAGTATATGTAAAGTGCTTAGAAGCCTACCCACAGTAAATGCTCATTAAATTTTGGACTCTGCCGAATAACAACTTTTAAGTTTAGCAAATAAAATTGAGGCCTCAGTCAACAACAGTACAGCCAAGAAAGGAAAAAACAAAACAAAACAAAACAGAACGATTTTCAATGCACCTATTTGATACAGCCCCAGGGCCTTTTCCTACAAGTCACACGACGGCAGGCGGAAGGGGCTACATTAGACACAAACACTCACCGATCTGTGAGGGAGTCAGGCCCTTCTTGGCCAGTTTGTAAATCTGCTCCTTCACGTCATCAGACGTTAACTTCAGCCACTGTTTATGAAACAAAAAACGGCCTTAGGACGAAAAACCAGGGGTAGTGGCGAACACGGCAGTCCCTCCACCCGCAAAGGCGCGCTCCGCGTACACACAGATCCCATTCCGGTGCAACTTCTCCCGAGCAAGAGGCCACCCTCATCCCCGGCTTCTCCCCGGTCCCAGCGCGCTACTTACAGTGGGAACGCTGCGGCGATAGGGCAAAGCCGACTGGGACAGGCCCTTCCTGAGGACAGAAATAACCTCGGTGTGAGGTTGCGGCTCGTGCTACAGAACCCCAGAACATCCCTCCCGACTCGCTCCCCACACTCCCTTCTTCCCCCGACCCCCTTGGCTTAGCCTCGCAATCCTGCTTGGTACCCACGCTCACCCGGGAGCATGCATGCGACCCATGATGGCGGCAGCCAAGCAGCAAAAAGAACGAGTCTCGGAACGCCACAGAAAACCACCCGGCACGCAGGAAGTGACCTCACACGTCCCGTACCCTCGCAGGCGGAAGGCGGAGCCACGCTGTTCAGCTACCGGCGTCCGCGTCCACTACACATCCCGAGATGCCTTTCACCGCCGCTCCGGATTTCTCTGTGGGCTGGACGCGCATCCGGACACGCACCGGTTTTTGGTCTGGCTCCAGGCCCGGGCGGGAAGTTGAGTCTGAGCCGGGTTCCGATCAAAGTTCGCTTCTGCGGCTGCATCTAGGGGGAACAGTGCTACCCGCGCCGAGACTGTGAAGTTTCGAGTCCTGGGCCGGGAGGCTTGTGGCCAAGAGAGCTGCAGTGATCCGTCATACACTAGCGTTCATTCGTTAACCACCGCTAAGCTTTGTCTTGGCCCTTGCTCTTAGGAAATTCACAGGCACAGTACCCTGTGATAAATGATAGTTACACAGAAGTGATGGCAGTATACCCCGCCCAGCCGGTGCTACCATTTTTTATTTCTAATCCTCATCTTCAGAGTTCACTGACGGTAACGAACCGGCCTCAAAGATTTGAATCAGCCCGGCAGATTCCAGCCTCTGATGTGCTCTTTCCACCCCGCGGAGGGTGGGATGCGCTCGGCTCGCAGGAAAGGAGTGTTGGGCAAAGCCTTAGCGAGCGTCATACTGAAGTGAGTGAGAATTGCCAGGCAGAGAAGAGCCTGTGGAACAAGACTGCAAAAGCCAGGGAGAAAATGAGGCGCCTCAACTGAGAAAAAGGAGCCACCAAAGAGAACGTCCCAATGCTGACACAGTGGGCGAAAGAATGGGCGAATGAAGCAGCTTGTTTAAAAAAAAAAAAAAAAGTAAGCATGGCCCCGGCAGAAAGGGAGGCCTGTGAAATTAACAGTCAAGTTTAACTGGTGAGAAGTTGAAAAACCAATAGGTCGGGCGGCGCCTGTGGCTCAGTGAGTGGGGCACCAGCCCCATATGCTGAGGGTGGCGGGTTCAAACCCAGCCCCGGCCAAACTGCAACCAAAAAATAGCGGGGCTTGTGGCGGGTGCCTGTAGTTCCAGCTGCTCAGGAGGCTGAGGCAAGAGAATCTTGCCCAAGCGTTGGAGGTTGCTGGGAGCCGTGTGACTACAAAAAAAAAAAAAAAAAGAAAAACCAATAGGTACTAAAGCATCCAGTCTCACTCTTAACCTGCAACAGTTTGATGAATATCTTTTTCCAATTTTAATCAAACTGGGTACTCAGTTTGGGTAATTTGGGTTTTTTTCCCTAGCAAAGATACATTCTTATCACTAGACAAATTTACATTTTTTTTTTTTTTTTTGTCCAGTTATGGAATAGGTATCATAAACTTTAACATGACTCGAAATCCTGACCTCTGGCTCTAGCTACCACTCCAGACCCCTTTGTTTCAGTTAAACACAACCCCACTTGCTAGACCTCTCTCTCATTTCCTTTATTATTATTTGGGGGGGAGGGCTAGAAGAGACAGAGTCTCACTGTGTGGCCCTCCGTAGAGTGCCATGGCGCCACAGCTCACAGCAACCTCAAACTCGGGCTTAAAGCGATTCTCTTGCCTCAGCCTCCCAAGTAGCTGGGACTACAGGCGCCTGCCACAACGCCAGGCTATTTTTTATTGCAGTTGTTAAGCAGAACCGCGCTGGGTTCGAACCGCCTGCCTCGGTAAATGTGGCCGGTGCCTTAACCACTGGCGTATGGGCACCGAGCTTATCTCATTTCCTTTAGAGTGTATCATAAGGACATTCCCCTCCCATTTACACTACTGCCCTCAATCCTAGCCACCATCATCTCTTACCTGGGCAACTCAGTGGTATCAACTGTTTATGCTTTTACTCAACATTCCCACTCTAAACAACCCATTCCCCACCTAGCAGTCAAAGTGAGCTTTTTAAAATGTAGATTAATTTGTTACTCCCCTTTCTTAATTTAAAATAAAATCAAGCCTGTAATCCCAGCATTTTGGGAAGCTGAGGCCAGAGGATTACTTCAGGCCAGGCATTTGAGACCAGGCTAGGAAATAGCAAGACTTTCATCTCTACAAAGAAATTTAATAATTAGCCTGGCAAAGTGGTGTGAGCCTATAGTCTCAGGTACTCAGGAGGCTGAGGGTAGAAAGATCACTTCAGCCCAGGAGTTGGAGGCTGCAGTGAGCTATGATGATGCCACAGCACTCTCTAGCCTAGGTGACAGCAAGAATGTCTCAAAAGAGGAAAAAAGAAAATTAGCCAGGGTGATGGTGTGTGTCTAGATCACAGAATTAGACCCTGTCTCTGAAATATACATAAAACTCAAACCCATGGCTTGGCCTTATGACTTGCCACTCCCCTTTTCTCCTAACCCCATTTGCAAACACTCCAGCCACACGCACTCTTCTGATCTATCCTTAGAGCCTTTCCTCTTCTGTTACAACTGTCTGGAGGCTTTTTCCCAACAGATCTCAAGTCTGGCTTTCATTTTTTTTGAGATAGAGTCTCACTTTATCACCCTCGGTAGAGTGATCTGGTGTCACAGCTCACAGCAACCTCAAACTCTTGGGCTCAAGCAATTCTTTTGTCTCAGCTTCCCCAGTAGCTGAGACTATAGGTGCTTGCCACGACTCGCTATTTTTTTTTTTTTTTTAGAGCTAGGGTCTCAATGTTGCCCAGGCTGGTCTCGGAACCTGTGAGTTCAGGCAATCTACCCACCTTGACCTTCCAGAGTGCTAAGATTAGGGCCATGAGCCACTGAGGCTGGCCAGTTTTTCTGTTTTTAGTAGAGATGTGGTCTCACTCTTGTTAGGTTGGTCTTGAACTCATGAGCTCAAGCAATCCACCAGCCTTGGCCCCCTAGAGTGCTAGGATTACAGGCTGAGCCACCATGCCCAGACTGTCTGGATATTTTTAGAGGCTACTTGTGAAATTCATGACTACAGAACTCCTAGGTGAGATGCAAAAAAAATAACAACATTGAACTCATGTTAAAGTGTGGAACCTAAACTGTTAGTATGTGAACAAGGGGAAAAAATGAGAGTGGAGTTTTTTTTATTCAAGAAATATTTTAATACAATTGTAGTACAGTTATAAAGTCACATTCAATCCACTGAATATATTCAAGGTATTAATAAAAAATATTATACATCTTTATTCACTACCTTAATATAATTAAAGCATTTTGGTTCTTATAGCTGAGACTAATTGCCATATTCATATTTGTACTGTAGTCAAACAAAATATAAGTAAATCTATGGATTATGATAGTGGGGCTTTAGTCCTTTTTTATCTGAAGTCTAAGTATCAAAGTGAATTTTATTTTCTTAGATGCCATTAATATTTGAATCCTAGAAAGAACAATCAACCAATTTAAGGCAAGATACTGAAACTTTTTACAACTATAATTTGAAAAATGTAGTATTTTATCAAAGATCATACATGCCTTAACATTTAGATACCTACTGATTTATATAAAGGCAGTTATGAAACTATCAGTGCAAGTTCTACATTGGGTTCCTCGGTAGAGAAAATAAGTTCCTGGAGTGAACCATTATCTTCAAATCCCAAAACAGTGGCAAGCAAGAAAGAATTCTTCTGATGCAGGACTTCACATGTAGCACAATTAATTACTTTTAGTCATTAAAGAGTGGTATAAATATTGTGATTATACATAAAAATTAGGGTCGTGACCAGTTTGTTTAAACTTTTGTTTTTCAGATTTACTTTAATGTAAGCTTTTTAAAAAGTTTGAAAATCCAACTGATTTAAAATTGATTGATAGTAATAGTGCAAAAAGGATCTTTATTGTTATCTTTTGGTACAGACTGAAGATTAGTGTTTCACAAAGAAATAACTTATATTAAACTATATGTAAAATATATATGTGTGTTTTAATGATCAAAGACACAAAATGAGTTAAATCAAAACATTACGTGTTCTGAACACTTAACTGTACAGTATTAATCATAATATACACTTTTAGATATGAATCCAGATTTATTATTAAAAAGTGATAGCACATTTTCTAGATCTATTATAATTTGTGCTAAAAGACATTGCTATAACAGACTGCAAAAAGGCAGTATGTGTTGAGTCCAATCAACAATGATCTTTTCCCAAGACAGTACTTTGTTTTTTGTACAGTGGCTAAGTGACAACTCATGGAATGGACTTAAGTCTCAAAAGGTTAAGTGAAAATTTCTAGTGTACTTGCAATTGTAAAGCTACTCACACACATTCAGGAAATGTTAAAGGTATGTGGAAAAAGCAAATGGTGGTGCTTTGATCTGCATATTAACTTATTAAATAAACAACACATTTTAACATTAAAAAAAAAGACATATACCATACTCATAACTACAAATGGACCATTAGTGTTAGGCACCAAAAATTTCAAGTTTTTTTCTCTACTCTGTTCCTCTGTTATATTCTTAACTCTTCTATTTCTGCTCTGCAGGTATCACCATTTACATTAAACATTTGCACAGTTCATAAAAATTCTATTCTATTCTAGGCAACTGAATTGAGATTGTCCTTCCTCTCTTGGTACTCCTCATTGCATATTTTGTCAGTTTTCTCACAGCAACCAAATTGGTACAATCTCTATTATCATTTAAAAAGTATCTGAATTTATATTCTAACTGTGAAAGCTCTCATTTTATATATTTATATATATATTTACCCAAATAAAATAAATCTTAGAAGACAGTTTATGAGATAAATTTCCAGAATGGTCTATATTAAAATTCAGGCTGAACCTAAAATTCTTGTCCTCGGCCTCTTGTAAAGAGTGCCCTACTCAGGAATGGGTACCTGGCTGAAGAATTTTCACTTGCTAATGAGGAGTTGGAGTAGAGCTACATAGAGGTAAAGAGATCAAATTTCAATTCACAGCCCTGGGAATAAATGGAGAATTACAATGGAATGATGGGATTTAGTGACAACTACATTATAAATCTAGTTTAGGTACTGGGCAACAAAAATTTAAATCAAGTGACTTGATTGTTTAAATAACTAAGTCACATATCAGAAGTATAAAAAATAATCTTTTGTGGGAAAAATATTAGTGTATGTACATAATTTCTTGTTCAGTAAGTTGAAAGTGACTGAAAACTACCTACTAATCATTTATCAAATTAGGGAAAAAAATCAGAAATGAAGTGCCAGGGAAGCATATAAAGTTAAGGCACCATTATTTACAACTTCAGTGACTGGCACTTATTCTGAAAAAGGCTTTAAAGATATGAATAAAAAGTATTATTTCTTCCCCACTTCTATAAACTACTTAGTAGTTCTTAACATGGCTATCTATTATTTGTGCTTTGCTTTTTAGCCCTGTGAATAGCAACTGCATTTGAAGGTAATGTCCTGCATCTTTCCTTTACTTTGGTGTTTAAGAACATACACAGTGGTAAAGGCTGTAAAAGGTGCATAAAAAGAAAACAAACATGCTGCGCCTATACAGGAAACAATGCAAAATAGGTGCCTGAACGGATATAGTACTGTCTCAAAGTCTTTTTCAGGACTTTATATATATATTAAGTTTAGGGTTTGTAGCATACAGTATAATGACTTTAAAATAGTAATGGCTTTCAAAAATTCATAAAGGTTAGTTATGTGTCTGTTGGTCCAACAGATGTGTTGAAATGCAGCAAGTATATTTAACTTTGTAATATTTGTCCAAGTATAAAAATACTATACAAAGTTTGTGTGTATGTGTGCATGTGCACACAAGTTTATAACTGTTCTTGGTTCCAAAGCTCAGAAATTTACTAGTTTACAAGTAAGTTGCTGCAGTCAGCTGATACCACTTAATAGTCTCTTTACTCAAGTTGAAATCTTTCAGAGGCAGCGTTATTCCACCCAAGAAAAAATTTTCCCGCAGAGATTCTGCGCTGAGTACACTTAGTTGAAGTTCTCTCTGTCTTAGAGTTTCTTTGTTATATCCAC
Source organism: Loris lydekkerianus (assembly GCA_963574355.1). NCBI lineage: Eukaryota > Metazoa > Chordata > Mammalia > Primates > Lorisidae > Loris > Loris lydekkerianus. Next base: position 19,865 of record CAUYPK010011218.1, read on the forward strand.
TGTATATGAGCTACAGCAAAAGAAAAAAGGAACAATAAATTACAAATTAAACTTTTTTAGGGGTGGGGAGGTGAGGGATAAAAAGTTACTTATTGGAACAATGAGCACTCTTCTGGGGATGGGTTTCTTAGAATAATAAATTAATTTATTATTATTTTTTGAGAGAGACTCTCACTTTGTTGCCCAGGCTAGAGTGCTGTGGCATCATAGCTCATATCAACCTCAAACCCTTGGGCTCAAGTGATCCTCTTGCCTCAGTCTCCCAAGCAGCTGGGTCTATAGGTGCCCACTACAATGCCAAGCTAATTTTTCCTATTTTTAGTAGATACAGGGTCTCCTTCTTGCTCAGGCTGGTCTTGTACTCCTAAGCTCAAGAGATCCTCCCTCTCAGCCTCCCATAATAGTAGGATTACAGGCGAGAGCAACCACACCTGGCCAATTTCTTGCAATATATTAAGTGAAAACATGAGTATTTTAGCCAAAGAATGACTATAATGAATGACATTGATTATGACACATCTGGTGGGATTTGCCTCAATAAAATCCCATCAGATGTGTCATAATCAATGTGTAATCACAATCAATCAATATGTAAAACATATTATGTTTCAAACTCCTATCACATTCAACACTTAGAATTATTATTTTTCCAGAAAACCTCATCACAGTTATGAGAACCATCTCCTTAATTTAGTTCTCACTGTTTGGCTAAAATAACTACAAACAAAACAAAAACTGACCACACTGTATTTTGTTGATGGCACAAGCCAACTAGGGAAAAAAAGCCGACATACTACTTTTTGAAATTAATACAAATTGGTCTTTACCAAGAATTGCATATGCTTTTATAAAAGCAAAAGAATCTTCTAAGGGTTTTAATAAATTCATAACATCTATGGAAATTCAGAATTATTTGCTTCCAATTGCTAACCATTTTTATCTAGATATAATATTAACATACACAAATAACGTGTTTTTCCTAAAGAAATAGTTGAATAAGGGGGGAAGAGGGGACTTCGGGTTTTAATAGGTAAGTTTATATGTTGACCCTGGGTATCTCAGCAAAGTGACAGTGTTCAACTGCTGCTCAGCTTATTGCTTTTAATTTTGAGCACTCTACTGGGTTATTAACAGAGTAAAACATAAAGGAGAATGAAGGTAAAGGTATTGAAGGTGTTTTAAAAAAATAATTCGGAAGGATATTTGAGCTTCACTTATCTGAGCTGCTGCCACATGGAAGTAGTTCTATGTGGCTCCAAGAAATACAACTAAGACTCTACAGATGCCATAGAGTCAAGCTTTCAGCTTCACATTACAAATAATCTAAGAGGTGGAGCTGCTCAGACAAACTGGATACCCTGAAAATATTTAAGCACAGATTGGACAACCACTTTTTGAGAATATACATATATTATTAGAGGAGGGGTTCATGCACGTAAGAACAGTTGAATTATGCTTCCCTAAAGTGTATGATTGTGAGCTCTATTCTATACCACTTTGTTAAATATCACTGGAATAACTATTGATTTACTTTTTTATAACAAATAGTTCGGCAACTGATACCTAAAGACTTTGAATTGAAAATGTTTTAAAATTTAAAGTCTCAAACCACCAAAGAAATTTCTAGAAATGATTTTAACTTACCATTT
>CAUYPK010011219.1:0-33231 GCA_963574355.1 Loris lydekkerianus
ATTAGATACTGTGTAGACTTCACCACCATAAGATTATGGGCCCATTAAGAAATTTTCCGGGACAAAGGCTTACCCCCCCCCCCCCCGATAGCATTATTATGATTATTTATTTATTTATTTTTATTGATTTAGGGAGTACCAATGCCAGGTTGGAATATTTTAACTAGCACTTACAAAATAGTTCTTCCTCCACGTTGTTTCAAAGACACAATACCGGGAAGGCTTAGTTATCCCAGGGGCACAAAAACTGATTCCTGCTTCAGGCTTGTCAAATACAGCATCTTTTTTCTAGCCTTATATAAAATCCAGTATTCTTGCAGGCCTCTGGCCACCTGCTGTCTTTGATCACTATCTCTGATCTTGAGCTGTCAATACCAAGGAGTTCATTTAAAAGATAGCCATGGGAAGTATACTTCACTCAGGAAGCATGGGTTGAATCTGGCCTACCCCCTTCATTCTTCCTGGCTTCGTGAACCTCTCCATTTTGCTGCCCCATGTGCGAGGTCCTGGTCGGTACTGAGTACATCCTTTTGTCAATCTTTACTCATCACAATGCCAGAGAATTTCTATGCCAAGCCAGTATGTGCTGAGCTTATCCAACTTCGGCCTTGTCTTTATTCAATTTAACATTCAGAATGAATAGACATGCAACTCAAATTACTTTAAAAAGGAGAGAGAGAGATGTTATTGATTAATGCTATCAGGAAGCCCAGTCATGGAACTGATTTTGGAAAATCCAGAGACTCCCTTCCTCTGTCTCTCTCAGTTCTAATTCTAATTTTGTCCCAAGCTAGTTCTACATCCTTCGGAAACTTCCTCTTAGAACTTTCCAAAACTTGGTTTCATTAACAATCCAGCAGTTCACAGTACAGTTTTTATTAGAATTTACCTGGAGAACTTTTTGAAAGAAGGTGCTTGAACTGCATAGCAAATTTACTAAATCAATTCTCAGAAGAAGAAGTTCCAGACTGTGCACAGTGAGATGATGCAGATATGCTGCAGAACTTGTGAAATACAGAAATAGTCTATGGTTTGGGGTATTTTTTTTTTTTGCAAGTTTTCCCCAAGATATAAAATTTATGACAGTAGGAAGTTGTAGGAGGCCAAATCTAGCTCCATAATATTTTGAAAGTTTATCCTTAAAAAGGTAATACCATTATAAACAGTAACAAAAGAATCATGCATTACAACTAGATTGTACATTTCTCTGAGGTGAAATAAAATGGAAGTTCTAAAAGCTCACAGGAAAACCTTTTCCACATCTGCAGAGAACATGGCATGTGTGCCTTTTGTAGATAAACAACACAAATATGAAACTAGAACTTGAGGGAAGAGAACAAGTGGGGAGAACCAAATCAATTAGATACAGAACTCATGGTAAGTCAATATGGGAATTTTGGTGATGTGATACAATGGACACAGAAATACTAGTTCAACTCATGGTGTAAACAGGAAGGGACACGGTGGGTTCAACACTCAGAGCAGTGGTCATGACACTGCTTAGTGCAGCCCATGTCCGGCTGCCTTGTATGCCGAGCTTAATAATCATAATGCAAAGACAGTCACTATGGGACTTCATTAATAGAGGTTTCTCTTCCTAGATTATCTTAAGGCAAAGTTCAAAATAATTTTATGCCCAGACTACCAATTTAGTCAGAGAATCCTACAATACATTTTATTATGAATTAGTTAATCCATTTTAGGAGAGCAAAACAAAAATATAAAAAATAAAAACAAAAACTTTACCCTATGTGAAAGGTTAGACTTTATATTAGTGAAGGCCCTTTTAACTCTGGGTACCAAAAATACAACTCAAATGAGCTTAAGGAAATAGAAAAGGAAGGGATCTGCCATTGGCTCACAGAATTGGAAATTTAGACCCAGACTCAGCTGGGTCCGGAGTTCAAAGTGGAGTTGATGCTGGAGTTCAGTGTCATCAGGGCACTGCTTTCCTGTTGTGGTCCTGCTTAGCTTATCCCAGCTTTATTATTACACAGGCTTGCTCCACTTAGCAGTTAGATGGTGGGTGGCAACTGAAATAGCTATTATTAGTATTGAAATGATAATACTGAAAAAGGTTTATGTGCTACTACTGTGTACTCTATGTCTTAACTTCTTAATCTTCACAACAGCTATTATTTCCCCCATTTTAAAGATAGGAAGATTATGCCACAAAGAAATTAAATAATTCATCCAAAAACTAGTGAGTGGTGGAAACAAGATTCCAATCTAAGCTGTCTGGCACGAGGACCCTGGGTAGACTTGGATCACTTGCTCTCGGTTTAAGGGAGAACAAGGAGTCCACCCTAATGTGAGGACTGAGCATGATTATTATGTAATAAGAAGAAGGAGATAGTTTCCCCAAGGGAAGGGATGATGGAAGGACAAAATTGGAAGACTAACATATTTTTTCCCATAATTAAACAATACAGTTAATAGAATTAAATTATATTTGATTGAAGGACCAATATAAACATTAATTCAAATTAATCTAAAATTCAGGGAGGTCTGTGAGGCAAATTAATTTTTCTGTGAGGAAATGTAGTGGTCAAAGATATTGTTAGAATAAAATTTAAAGAAAAGTCAAAAATGGAAAACTAAGTGATTCCAATTCCACTTGGGGAAGATTTTTTTTTTTTTTCACCTCTGAGAGGTTCAGATGAGTTTTTGGAAGACCCTTTGAATTAAAAACACACCACAAATATGTAGATGTTCCAGTCTTCAGAAGGATAGAATAGAGAGATAAAGAACAGTAAGAAGTCATTTGAACACAAGCTTGGAATATCTTAAATTTACTTCTTTTTGTGCTTAAACACATACAGAGTGTGTCTCTCTCTCTCTCTCTCTGTTTCTCTCTCAGCCCCCTCAACACTTTTTTTTTTTTTTTTTTTTTTTGACAAAATCATCAGAAAAGAATGTTTCTTTATAACAGAATCAAGACTAATGGCATCTTTGGATGATGAATTTCTTTTCTGCCAGAAAAACCAACATTTCTTTATTCTCTGTGCCCAAACTGTTTGTTCTTTAAAGAAAAAAATAGATTCCAAGTAACGCCAAAACTCACCTTAAAACAGTGAGAGGACAAAAGGGGAAAAAACCCAAATACAAAAAAACTGGAGTAGAGCTATGTAATTCAGTATCAGAAAAAGGGCAGGAGTGGATACCTTTCTCCAAGCTGGCTTCCATAGCAAAGGTCAACCTGTCATTGTTATGGTAGTAAACATTTGATGTGGGACATACATGACAAGAGCGATCATTTTTACTTTCACTGCTAAGCAATATTTTAGGATAAGAGTTAAAAAATGGCCATAAAGAAAAATAAATGTAAACCCTCTTCTTTGAAACAGCACACAGCACTTATTGGTACAATATACTAGATGGAGGATTTTTATTTTCTGAAACCATTTTCATATGTTTCACCATTACTCTTGGAGATGGCCCCCTTCTGAATATTTTGGCTGGGTATTAATAAGGGAGGATGGTGGCAAGGAATGAAAGGTTTAAGGCCAAGAAATTTTGTTTTCTCAGAAACCTACAATTCTTTTAAACTGTACTCCATTACTGTACACCTGTATACTTTAGAAGGTGGACATATTGGCCTCATAGAGCATATTTTATTTGATATATTCTATAGGAAGATACATCAGTGTGGTTAGTCCCACTATAATTGATAGTTTTCTATAATGTTCCCTAGATGAGACTGATCATATTTTAACCAGGTTCCTATTCCACTGAGTTTGTTACTTCTCTGCAGGGAATCTTCCTCAACATTGTAATGCCACCGTAATAAAAGATAAGATGCCTGAAAGAGGGAAGAAAACAATGTTTAAAGTCAGGCTAAGTCTTCCTAAAGCAAAATCAATTCTGATTAGAGAAATGTACAAACAATAAATTGAACTTTTTTTTTTAAACAGGATATAAATGAATGTTCTCAAGTAAATCAGTGAATTATAAGGAATTAATGGTGGAATATTGAATTTATTGCATGTGTTTATAGATATTGAAACACAGAGCTTTAACAATCAAAATATAATGTCCCTTCTGGTTTTAAAAGAAACTGTTTTGTTTACTTTGTTTCCATTTAATAATATTGAATTCTGATAGTGTTTTCTGTAAAACGTTCCTAATTTAAACATCTTCATATGAACCTATAAATAAGGGCTATCAGATAAAAATATGGAAATTAATTTCATTGTGTCATTTACCTATTAAAATATATTTTTATTCACACCAAATATATTGATTTTAAATTTATCTTTGAGAAAATGGCACCATGTAATACTAGTGACCTTATACTTCATGGAAATTTTTACAGAAGTTTTAAGTAACACTTCTATATATGCTCCACTGGGCAGAATATTCTCTATTCTAATTAGTAAGAATCCCCAAGTTTTGTTTAGCTGTCAGTAATGTGAGCAAATTAGTTTTTTATAATATAATTTTCCACGTTGTAATCTTCATAATTAATTGTTATTTTCTAAGGGATGGTTTTTTTTATAGTAAGTCTTCAGAAAGATTGCTCTTAATTATTTTCTCTAATGTTTAATATAATATTGTACTGATCACCTATGTCAGAAAGCAGAGTTTGGCACCATTAATTGTGATGGGGATGAAATCTGTATGTGTTTGTGTTTCACTTTCTGTGATATTTACCCCTATCTGTGGTACTTACCCTCTGGAGTTTTATTTTTTAACTATTTAAAGTTAACCTAATGAACTGGAAGTGGTTATATATACAAAGCTGAATGCTGTGGGCTTTAGTCATGCTTTAAGTGGGTCACAAACATACACTTTATAGACTACTGCTATTTCTCAGTCTGTTCAAAACATCGCACTGTCAGTATAGCAACTGGAGTAATTTGCTTTTCAAATATTGATTCTAGATCAATCCCAGGCTTCAGAGAAAATATCAAAAAAGAAGAATGATTATACTAAAACTTCTGTGTTGACCAACCTAAAAAGCACATTGATACGTTAAAGTATATCAATTCAAAGTCAGCATAGACAAATGGAATAATTTTCTTTCAAAAAACTTAAAACATCTCACATACAGGAAGATGGAGGTCTAGGTGGTGTCATTACTCTTTGATTATTGAGCTGTCTTCTTCTTCTTCTTTTTTTCCTCCCAAGCAGTGATTAGAGACAGAGGCTTTGAAGTCAAATATAATTAAGTTTGGGTCCTAGTTCTACCTCCTACTGGGTTTCCATCAATTTCCTGACTTACAGAATGGAGACAGTAGAACTACTTCATATAGTTATCGTAAGGATCAAAGATATATAAAAACCCTTGGTGTACTGACTGGCTAAAAGCCAGTGAATAATTAGTGCTGTTGTTGTTAGTGGGTGGTGGTTGTTATCATTATGGCTGTCTCCTACAGGTAAGATGGTTTGTTAATCAGGAAATTACACTTTTTTTATTTAATCTCTTAAGATATTACTATTTAGTTACTATGAATGCTTGGGGAAAGCTAACAGTAAAGGTAGAATCTCTTATGAAATTTCCTCTTTTTAGCCAAATTCTTTTATTTTAATTTCAGATTAATTCAAAGTTGCAAACTACTAGGTTACATTGTTTGTATTTGTAAGGTGAAGTCCGTGTTGTAGTTGTGCCTCTCACCCAGGAGGTGTGCCGTATACCCTCATGATGTAACAGTTAGATGAGAGCACCCAGCTGCTCTCTCCCCTCTCTGCTTTTCTCCTCCTCTCTCCCCCTTTCCTCCTTTCTTCCCTCTTCTCTCCCCATTGTCTCCTCCCCCAACTTGAATTTAATTGAGTTTTTCTCTTGTGTGGGTGTGTATTTGTTCATCGGCTGACTTCATGTTAATACTGAGTATCTTGGATACTTGCTTTTCCATTCTTGTGATACTATTGTATTAACCTGGATGAAGTTGGAGAACATTCTCCTTAGTATAACCAAATCCTTGATCCCAATATCTAACTTTTTTGTGAGAAATTTTTAGAAAAGACCATGGGAAGTGGAAGAGGTAGAAAATGCTATTACATCAGCCAATTGACCTGTGATAAAGTGATTCCCAAGCTATCAGTGGGGCTTCATGCAGACTTCTGAAATGTAAGACATTTGACTCTATTGGAATATCCAACATATTTGTCCTCCATGACATGATGTGGATACTGGGACCTAATCTGTTTTGTTTCCCACTAAATCTCCAGTATCTACCAGAATAAAACAAGCACTAAATACATATTTGTTTAATAAATTTATCATAGAAGGAATTAAAACACAATACTTTTGAGAAGTTTCCACTCTCATTTCTTAACACGTTTAGAAACACTAGCAAATATATTTTCATATCCAGTTTCAAGTGATTTTTTTCACCTCATGGCAAGATATATAAATTCATATTTCTCAGTACTAATTATTATTCTTTTAGTGACAATAGGAGAGTGTACTGTGAAGATAGTCAGTTATCTCACCAAATCTAAAGAGTGATTAACAATGAGAGGTAAGAATAAGAACAGATTTGAGAGCTTCAGCATACTGATTCAGCTACCAATAGTCTACAGTCTCTTGTCTTCAAATTTCAGGAAAGAGAATCTAATTATCCCAGCTTAGATGAGTTTTTAACCTTTTAATCCATCAGTTATACAAGGTAGTATTAGGCATTAGTGAGACATTTGCTTACAATCTACCCTATGAGTAGAGTAGCAAGTTTTCAGTAATTAAAAGAAGCTATTAGGTATCTGTCAGAAAGAGTTTAGTTAGACTGTGGTAACACCTTTAGTGTGATTGACTTAACCAAGTCTTATCTCTTACTCTTTGCATATTTTCATTGCTGGTTGGCTGGAGGCTCTGATCTGAATCTTCATTCTAGGACCCCAGTTGGGATAGTAACAAGTACCTAAGCTATGCTGTCCAACATGGTAGCCTCTAACCACAAGCAGCCATTCAAATTTAACTTTAAATTACTTAAAAATAAATAAAAGCATGACCCAGCATGAATAGGGTCAGGAAATGTAATCCTACTGTCATAGTTAATTATATGTGTCAACTTGACTGGACCCCTGGGTGCCCAGATATCTGATTAAACATTATTTTGGGGTGTGTTTGTGCAGGTTGCTTCTGGAAGTGATTAGCATTTGAATTGAGAAACTGAGTAAAGCAAATTGTTCTCCCCAGTGTGCGTGGGCATCATTCAGTCCACCCAGGGACTGAATAGAACAAGATGATAGAAGAAGCTTGGGTTGGGCATCATTCAGTCCACCCAGGGACTGAATAGAACAAGATGATAGAAGAAGCTTAGATTTGCTCTCTGCCTTATTGCTGAGCTGAAACATCAATTCATGTGATACTCAGGCTTTCAAACTCAGGCAGGAATTTACACCATTGGCTGTCCAGCTCTCACGCATTCAATTATACCATCATCTTTCCATAGTCTCCATCTTATAGATGACAGGTCATGGGACTTCTCAGCTCCCATGATCATTTGAGTCAATATCTTATAATAAATCTATCTATCTATCTATCTATCTATCTATCTATCTATTCCAATCTACTGTAAGTTTTGTCTCTATAGATGGCAGATTGTGGAACTTCTCAGCCTCCATAATCATGTCAGCCAATACCTTATAATAAATCTATCTATCTATCTATTTATCTATCTATCTAATATTCCATTATTTTTGTCCTCATCTTCTATTTTCTTTTTTTAAAACACGAATTGTGTGATATTATTTTATTTTTATTTATTTATTTATTCATTTTTGGTTTTAGGTTAATGTGAGGGGAAAAACAACTAGGTTACAGTATTCACATTAGTTGTGTTCCGCACACAAAAGGTGTGCCAGGTACCCTTACAATGTACTCATTAAGTAGGAACACCGAAGCTCCTTACCTTCCCTCATTTCTTCTTCCCCCAACTTGAATTGAAATGAAATTTTCTCTTATGTAGGCATGTGTTAGAGTGTCTACTGCCTTCATGTCAGCATTGAGTACATTGGATATTTGGTTTTCCATTCTTGTGATACTTTACTGAGAAGAATGTGGTTCAGCTTCATCCAGATTAATAAAAAATATTTAAAGTCACTATCTTTTTATGGCTGAATAGTGTTTCATTGTATACATATACCACAGTCTGTTAATCCATTTTTGAGTTGATGGGCATTTAGGTTGTTTCCACATCTTGGCTAAGGTAAATTGAGCTGCTATAAGTCAGAAATGTAAATTGAGCCCTATCTTCTAGATGGCAGATCATGGGATTTATCAGCATTCATAATCATGTGATTTAATACCTTTAACAAATATGTCTGTCTGTCTATCTATCTACCTAGCTATCTAATCATCTATTAGTTGTGTCTCCATCTTATAGATGGCAGATCATGGGACTTCTCAGCCTTCATAATCATATGAGCCAATACCTTATAATAAAACTATATCTATCTATCTATCTATCTATCTATCTATCTATCTATCTATCTAATCTATCTATTTGCCTATTGGTTATTCCTTTGGAGAACACTTACTAATATACCTACTATGTAATAAAATGCAAAAACCAAGATATATTTGGTAAATTAGAACTAGTAACAACCACATAGACCAACAAGCTTCTACTACAACAGCAAAATTAGAAACCATATGATGCTTAAAAAACTTTTTCTCAATAAAATATTTGTGGTTTCTATTTTCCTTAAAGGAACAATGTTACACATAAAATCTTTATTTATGATTTGTAAGGGTTGTAGTATCCAAATATATGACCAAATCTTCAATGTTTGTGAGTGTGTGGGGGACATGACAAGAATCTGGTAGGTTTTATTTTGCGTAATTCTTTCTTGAGAACAGAATATAAATTATTTGTGTCTGTCTTCAGGTCATTGACCTCATATGACAGTAGTAATAAGAGATACTAAAAAGCATATGGTCTTATGAAAGAGAGGAAACCAGTTATGCTGGTGAAGAAAACTGCCTTACTCTCTAAGCCTGAGAGCAGCTATAATAACAGTTGTTGAGAACATTGACTGTGTGCCAGGTGTTATGCTAGGTCTGTTACAAAATTAATTATTTGTTCTTCATCACATCTGAATTTTACAAATAAAAAATTGTTAAATAGCTGGCTTAAGATCATAAGGCTAAAAGCAGGCAGATATGGGATTCATGTCCATGTTATCATTCTGGATTCCAAATCCTTGTCATTATGGTGACTTTAGAATACTCTTCATTGTTTCCCTCTGTTCCCCTTCTTGGGCACTAAGATGATAGTTATAATTAAAGAGAAAATTTTAGAAACTCAGATTTGCTGAAGATCTTTGATCTCTTTTGATTAACTTATCTTGTATATGGAACAAGAGGGCTACATGGGCTTAGGGCTGTTGATTAAGGTCACAGAAGTAGCAATTAGCAGAGTTAGGGAGGGACTTAAGTCTGCTTAGCACCATGGCTGTTTACATTTACTGAAACAGAGGAAAAAATGATGATTCTATAGCTACTTCATGTAATCTATTTTCATTCATTTATTAATTCATGCAGCAGATATTGGAGGATATTCTACATTTCCAGCCTTTAGCTGGGTCATAAGGACACCACTCTAATCAGACATGCTCTCTACATTTATGGCCTGTGTTATCAATTGTGGCATAAATTTAGTTACTTATTCAAAACTTTGAGATGTTTTCTATGTTTCAATTCTTTGAGACTGTAAAATTAATGCTACTTGATGTTATCACCTTTCTGCCCTAAAATCAACTTATTTTGCTTGCTCAGAAGAGCACAAATTCTTCTTTAGTAACCCAGAAGTGATAGAATTTATATTCTGTATCTGACCTAGTTACAATCCCCGACACCACCTGTTTTCTCCAAAGCGTTGATTTATTGTTGCACAACAGATCTTTATACATTTCTTCAGTCACAAGATATGCACTGGTGCACTTGTTGTTAGAAGACCTTGGTTTTGGAATTCTTTTAATGCTGAGCCATCTATCTTGAATACACAGTTTAAACAAACTTGACTCCCTTTTGCTATCAGATATCCTATTTATAAGGGTAATTTCATGCCATTTACACAGGAAAAGCATGGCATTTTCATTTCACATAAAGAATTACATTTTGTTTTTAGTACTCTAGAGATCATGAAATGTACTCTAGTGCTTTAGAGGATTTTCCACTGGAAATCATTCAATCTTTATCTATTTTATAAAATTTGTTCTTACTACTTCTGATCATATTCATTCAAAATAGAATTCTGCCTATTTTTTGCAAGGGAAAAGCAAATTATATATAAAATATATGCACAAACAATATATATACATATATATTATAAAAACAAAAGAAACTATTGTTAATAGTTTGTATATCATTAAAATACATCTCTTCTGGAGTTTTAGAATCATGCATCTATAACATGTATGCAATTTTTATTTTATTTATTTATTTGAGACAAAGTCTCACTCAGTCACCCTCGGTAGAGTGTCATGCCATCATATCTCTCAACGACCTCAAACAGTTGGGCTCAAGAGAACCTTTTGGCTCATCCTCCCATGTAGCTGGGCCTAAAGGCACCTGCCACAGTGCCTTCCTAGTTTTTCCATTTTTAGTAGAGATGAGGTCTCACTCTTTCTCAGGCTGGTCTCAAATTCCTGAGCTCAAGCAATCCATCTGCCTCAGCCTCCCAGAGTGCTAGGATTGTAGGCACGAGCCACCACGCCTGACTTGTGATTCCTATTTTAGTAATTTATATCTACCTACATGGACCTGATTTAGTCTCCATAAATATTTGATCATTGGTTGGAGACGTGAAGCGTGCAACTTAATTCATACTATTGGTTTCTCTCTTTGATTCTCCTTTTCATCCCAGTGCGCCCCCTTGCCAGCTGCTATGAGTGATGGCAGCTAATAGCAGGTACTTCTTTCTCTCCAGACTTGGTCTGAGTGGATAGGAGCTATGTCTGGAGTCCACTGTGGGTCAGACCAAGGCTATGCATAATTGAAACCACATCCTACTCATCACCTTTCTCTGCCCTCTTCTTGCTCCCTTTGCTCTTTTTGACACCTTACCCATAATGGGGATGTAGGATTTTGAGGGTTTTCTTTACAATAGCTCTTAGAAGACAATAAATACTACAGCCAAGGATGAAATGATGTGTTCCCCCCCACCCCAGATTTTGGGGGACAGAAAGCTTTGAACTTTGAGTTGAAAAATGCTCCCTGGATGAACATTAGAAAAGGCCAATGCAATAGCAGGGCCAACAACAATCTCAACTTACAACAGTAATTGATCAGATATATAAAATTCATTACTTTCCTTCTCAGTTTTTTGACTTTTTAAATTCTCTTTTCAGTTGTTCTCTAAAAAGGACAAATGTTCCTTGCAGAGGATTTTCAAATAATATATGTAAATTATTTCGCTTCTAGGAAATGGAGAATAATTCTCCTCCACTTGAATGACTTAGTGTGTCAGTTCCAAGAATAGGGTCCGAACAGAAAAAAAAGAATAACTTTAAAGTGGTGAAACCTGGTAAACACTACCTTAGCCAACTAATCAAGGTTAACGTGATAACTAATACTGATATCATGTACTCCTGACACGATGTCATGAGTAGGGCACTTTATCCCTATGGCATTCTAACCTCAAATGAATAATCGCAGTATAATTCTTCAAAAACATCCTACAAAAAAAATGGGGACATTCAACAAAATACCTGATCAATGTTCTTCAACATTGCCAATGTCATGGAAGGCAAGAAAAGATTTACAAACTGAGACAGATCCGAGAAAACTAAAGGCAATGTATCATTCTGGATTGCTTCTTTGTATGTAAAGAGGGCATTAGTGGAAAAACTCATGAAATCTAAGTAAAATGTATAGTTAGTAGTATGTTACCTTACATAATTACAGGTATATCACATTTGTCAACATTTCTTAATTAAGATATTAAGAAATTTCAAAATTAAGAAATGTTGACAAATGTGATATACCTGTAATTATGTAAGGTAACATTACAGGAAGCTGATGAAGGGTATAGGGGAAACTTCTGTACTATCTTTTCTACTTTTCTGAAAATCTAAAATTATTCCTATACAAAAAGTTTTACTAAATAGAAAGAGAAACATTGTCTCAGTACAGACTTTTGTAGCTGAAAGTCAAGAATTGACTGAATAAAAGCAGCAGAAGTATCACAAAAGATTAATGCTGTGATGGGCTTTTGATCATACCCCTAAATGAGGAATACTAGATTCATTTGGAAAATAAGTTAATTATTCAATTTTTTTTTTTAATCTCCAAGGCAAATTTTGAGATCTCACCATGGACCAGGAACTGGAAACAACCACCCTACATTAATAATATGTGCACCAGAGACTGGCTGTCAGAATCGAGATCTTCAATCTGCTATGAATAGTTTAACTATTTTGTTCCTTATTTTATTTAACTATAGAACTAGGGTGAGAAGAACAGTAATTACTTTATAGAGAAGCTGTGAATATTAATGGAAACAATATACTTACAGCAGGTGGTACAGAGCCCATGAATTGTCATGTTAAATATTATATCATTATAATAAGGATCAATGCATCGATTTGTTGTTATTATCACTGTTATCATCAACTACTTTGCATTAGTTCTATAAACTGTTTAACATATATGTATAAACTTAACATAAACCTCATAATCATTATATTTAAAAATAAATACATTTCAGGGTATCATTTTTGCAGTGGTAAATATTTGTGGACATTGTTAGGTAAAATAATGCATTCTGCCAATATACAAGTCAGTTACAGTGTGAACATCATTTAACAGAAGTTAAATTAAGAAGAGTAATAGTTTTTGGATCTCTAAATGGTACACTATAAAATTCCACCAAAGTCATTTATGATACGAGGGATTTAGAGGATTTTTATTGTGACCATTTAAAGAAAAAATTGAGGCCATGTCTGGAAACTACATTCAAATATATTAAAATGGTGGACAGATTGAGTTATGAGATTATATGAATAGATAATATTTAACCTAAGGACTAAAATCTAAAACAGCAGTGGCTCACAATGGAAGCCGGTTCTTTCGTGTTGGTTGCAGTGCAGAAAGACTATTTCTCCGTTCTTATTTCTTACATTTCACCCTTTACAGCCAAAACCAGATAAAACTACTTTGGGCCATTTGTTTACTGACACTAAAGTGGATTTGTGGAGACTGAAAGTCTTTCTATTGTCCCTTCTGGGCTGAATCAACTTTATTTAAATGGTAATTCATTCACATATTTCTAATCCCCTTCAAATGCTTCCTTTGTTTATAATAACCAAAGATATTAAGGATTTAGAAAAACAGTTTGTGAATATTATGAACATATTCAGTAATAAAAGCCTCCTGAAGAAAATAGAATATTTCCTTTTTCAAACTAAAGATTTACTATATTAGACAAAGGATTTAAACATAATCCTATATGTATAATTAATCACTAATTCTAGTAGATAGCTAATAACTACTCTTAGAAAATAGAATCTGTTATCATAACTTCCCCAAAGTCATTTCTCTTGTGTTACCTCAGCCATTTTCCTCTTAGTTAAAAAATTTTGCACTAGAAATAACTTAATTGTTTTTCTCTTCATTTCAGTCTTTTAATGCCTTATGAATTTATTACAATCTCTCTTATTTTTAAGAATATTTTTAAAGAAAATTCTTGGATTTAGTTTGATAATCGTATCTGTTCATTTGGTTTATGAACTTTGCAGATTTGTAAATACTTTCTATTTCTTGTCTTTTTAACTACATCTTTACTATATATTTTTAGAAGGTTTTATAAACTTTATTTCTTAGTAAAATCTGGGAGGACATGGTGCAACACAAACCCCAATTTACGTGTGTTTAATAAATATCAGCTTTACTCTTAACTGACCACAGTCAGAAATACTAAATTGATATGTCAATATGGTCAGAGAAGTTGGAAAATATACAGGCATTGGATGTAGTCTTGGCATATTTTTATAAATTTCTCAAAATATGATTATAAGGAGCTAATTTTTTTATTTGGTTTAGGGATTTTGTTTCTTATTTTTTAAATTTCAGATTAATATGAGAGTATACACAATGGGTTATGTTGTTGGCATTTGTAAGGTAAAAATTGAGTAGTTTGGTTGGGTTTTTAAATGTTATGATCTATCACTCCAATTAAACGTGAGAGATTCTCTGACTGGGTGAAAAAAAAAGCAAAATTCAAGTATTTGTTGTTTTTAAGAAACAGACTTAAAATGTAGCAAAGAGAAGATTTGAACCAATGTCAGTATCATGAACCAATACAAAATGCATCATGTTGTGTGCAAGAAGCCCAGACTCTCCAAATTATATATGCATGATTCAATTTGTAAGAAGCCAAAGAGGCAATTATAAGTTAAACACTAATTTAAAAAGAAAAACAATAAAAAAATCCAAACAAATGAAAAATCTAATGTAGTCTCTACATTGAAATTACCTGAAATGCTTGTTGGTTTCCTAGGCCACAGTTCATGTTTTTTGAATTAGAGTATTTTGGGAGAAAAGCCCCAAACTCTGTTATTTCAGTACTCTTCTTAGGTGACTCTTAAGTAATTTGAAGTGTGCAAATCATGGCCTGCAAAATATTAAGAAATAGAAAGTGCCAAATAGTAGAATAGACAAAGGTAGGTACATAGAGGCCAGGTGATTATCTGAGGGCATGCGCTAAATGAGTTGTAAGGACATGTCAATTGATGGCTATTCTTACTACATCACTCATGATTCTTAATTTAGATGTGTGGTCAATTGGTGGCACTGTGGAATAGGACATTACCTTTCAAGGGACCTGAAACCATATCTACTTCCACTCTGAATCCCGAGAGTAATCTCACTATCTTTCATTTCCAGGTTTATGCAACACATTCCATATCTCTGTAGTATCATACAGAGAAGTTGCTATGGGACTTAGCAGAGGAGAGTGCTTATCAGAGGGAAGCAGGCTACTGTGGACAAAAGAGAAAGATGTTAGAGACAGGGAACAGAAAAGGAGAGAAAACAGAAGGACTTGAGTCTCAAGTTTATGTCATAGATAAGGAACAAACTTCTTTCAGTTTCTAGTTAAATGGACCAATATCAGATAATAATTGATTCATGAGCATAACTCTATTGATATATTTATTAAACTGAAATTTACATAAAACACAGTGCCATCAAGACAGGTAGATTTATAATCAAAACTTACAAGCATTCCAAAGAATCTTATTATCATTGAGATAGGTGATCTAGGGACATTAACACTACATTGTTTTCAGGGTTTTTGGGAAGGAAATACTGTTTTTTAGTTGAGGGTAATAGTGATAAAACTGTAGAATTGTGGAATAATAATAAGAGATTAATATTTGGCTCATATAAAATTATATTATTAACATATTTCTTTTCCTGAATTTGATTTTTTTTAACACTAATCAGTACAAATTTAGCCATAGAAAATATTCATATACATATTGAAAATACTGATTTCCATACTCTCATCTAATTAACACTTAACTATAACTTTAGATCAAATTAAAAACAAAACTATATTTCTCAAGAGTAAACAGAAGATGCCGAGACCTGTGATCAGTGCCCGCCTACATCTCGGTAAGAGCTACGTCGCAACCTGTGACCGGCGCCCACCCAGACCTTGGTAAGAGCTGCACTGCGACCTGTGACCTGCACCAGCTGGGCCTCTGAATGCCCTGACCAGGAACTCCAGTAGCCAGCAACACCTTATCCTTCCTCCTGTACCCTCCATCCCTCCACACAGGCCTGCTCATCTGGCCAGGGACTCTGGTAGCCACGTGCCCTCCAGAGCCCTCCCTGCCTCTGTGCAGAGCCCTTCTCCTGGCCAGAGACTGCTGGAGCCTTTGGCCCTCTGTGCCAAAGTCACTGGGTGCCAGGCACTCCCAGAACCATGTGCCCCCCCAGCCCTGTTGCTGGATCTGGGTTTCTCACCCTCTGGAGCTGCTCCCACAACCAGAACTTTCTGGCTGGGGCAGCCCCAGAAGAACTACACAAGGTTGCTCCCTACAAAGATCCAGCAACAATAGAGTGATCCCGCTGGGGTTTAATCTTGGAGAGACATCTCCCCAACTCTGAGGACAGCTAGAGGCAATGGTGAAAAACAATCATGAGGCAAAATCAATGGAAATACTCTGGTAATATGAATAATCAGAGTAGATCAACTCCCCTAAGGAACAATGGGGCAGACACAGCACAAGATCCCATGCATAAACAAATAGCTGAGATGCCAGAAATTGAATTCAGAATCTGGATAGCAAATAAGATCGAATTAGAATTCCAAGCAGTAACCCAAAAGATGTCTGAAGAATTCAACAAATTCAAAGAACAAATGACCAAAAATTTTGACACATTGAGGCAAGGAGTTGCAGCCCTCAAAAATCTGAGAAACACAGTAGAATCCCTCAGAAACAGAATGGAGCAAGCAGAAGAAAAGATTTCTGACATTGAAGACAAAGCTTTTGAATGCTCCCAAACTCTCAAAGAGGAAAAGAAATGGAGGGCAAAAACAGATCAAACTCTCAGAGAGCTCTAGGATAATTAAAAAAAAAAAAAAAAAAATCATCTTATAGGGATCCCCGAAAGTGATGAAGTGGCTTCACAAGGAACAGAGTCTCTTCTCCATGAGATTATGAAAGAGAACTTTCCAGACATGCCAAGAGATTCTGAAATTCAGATAGCAGAAAGTTTCAGAACTCCAGCACAACTCAATCCGAATAAGACATCCCCCAGACACATCATAATCAATTTCACTAAAGTTAATATGAAGGAGAAAATTCTGAAAGCTTCCAGATGAAAGAAAACCATTACCTACAAGGGAAGAATATTAGAATAACTGCAGATCTATCTGCTGAAACCTTTCAAGCTAGAAGAGGATGGTCATTGACTTTTAATCTCCTAAAACAAAATAACTTGCAAGCCAGGATCCTGTACCCAGCTAACCAGAGTTTCATTTATGACGGAGAAATTAAATACTTTAATGACATTACATGTTGAAGAAATTTGCCATAACTAAACCAGCTCTCCAGGATATTCTCAGACCTATCCTCCATAAAGACTAGCATAATCCACCACCACAAAAGTAAACCCACTCAGAAAATTTTGATCAAATTTCAACTTTCACAGTCACAAAAGGATTAAAAATGTCCACTGAACTCTCGAAAGGCTTATCAATATTCTCAATTAATGTGAATGGTTTAAATTGTCCTCTAAAGAGGCACAGTTTGGCTGACTGGATACAAAAACTCAAGCCAGATATCTGCTGCATCCAAGAATCTCACCTTACATTAAAAGACAAATATAGACTCAAGGTGAAGTGATGGTCATCTATAATCCAGGCAAATGGAAAGCAGAAAAAAGCAGGCGTTGTAATCCTCTTCGCAGATGCAAAAGTCTTTAAACCAACCAAAATAAGGAAGTATAAGGATGGACACTTCATATTTGTTAAAGGTAATACTCAATATGATGAGATTTCAAAATTATTAATATTTATGCATCCAACCAGAATGCACCTCAATTTATAAGAGAAACTCTAACAGACACGAGCAACTCAATTTCTTCCACTTACATAGTAGTTGGAGATTTTAAGAACCCTTTAGCAGTGCTGGATAGATCCTCCCAAAAGAAGCTAAGCAAAGAACCTTTAGATTTAAATGTAACCATTCAACATCTGGACTTAACAGATATCTACAGAACATTTCATCCCAACAAAACTGAATACACATTCTTCTCATCAGCCCATGGAACATACTCCAAAATCAATCACATCCTGGGCCACAAATCTAACCTCAGCAAATTTAAAAAAATAGAAATTATCCTTGCATCTTCTCAGACCAGCATGGAATAAAAGTTGAATTCAATAACAACAGGAATCGTCATAGCCATACAAAAACATGGATGCTAAATAACCTTATGCTGAAGGATACATGGGTTACAGGTGAGAGTAAGAAAAAAAATCACCACATTTTTGGAACAAAACAATGAAACACGAATTTTCAGAACCACTGGGATACCACAAAGGCAGTGCTAAGAGGGAAATTTATAGCACTGCAAGTCTTCCTCAAGAGAACAAAAAAAGAACAGTATGTGAAACTTTAGTCGGAACAGTGTGTGAAAATTTAAAGTCAGGAAAGAATATGGAGCAGTTACAAAACCGAAAATAGCTTAAATCCATTATTGCTTAATGTGACACAGGGAACGAGGCAGGAGTTGAGTCTGGAAGATTGAAGGACAGGACTTCCCCTTCGGGTAAGATGAAGAATCTGGACTATATTCTGAGTAGTGGAGATAAGAACAAGAGAGATTTTTGGTTTCGAAAGTGAATACTGACCAAGTTCAGTAAGAAAACCTGCAGGGAAGAAATGGGAAGTGTGGGAGACAGGGGAGAGAGCTGTCGCTGAGATCTGAGTGGGAGGTGACCAAGCAGCCTGGTGGTGAGCATTCAGGCCTAATGACCAGAAAACTCAGATTCTTTCTGACACCTTCTCCTCCTCCCTTCCCATCCCATGCCCAGGTCATCAATAGATCTTGTTAATCTTTTTCTCTTAAAATTTATTAAGTCTGTCTGCTTAGCTCCATTTCTGGATAAGACCATTCTGGTCCAAGTCAATGTCGTCCTCTCTCTTGACAACTGACATACTCCTGCTCTCCCTATGGCAGCCAGACTTGTTATTCTGAAATTTAAAGCCAATCATGCCACATCTAGGCTTAAAATACTTCAAAAAGCTCTCTATCACTTGGAATAAAAATAAAATTCACTTTGTAAGAACTCCCAGGCCCTGTTCATTCTGACTCCTGAATGTCTTGCCAAGAGCATCTCCACCTCTCTACGGCCCAACAGGCTCTCTCCTGCCAGGTCTTCTTGCCACAGGGACTTCTAATACTCAGCCTTTTCTTTCCTTTTCACCAGATAAGTCCAGATAAGTCTTATTTCACAACTCTCCCAATATTACTTTCTTGGTATATCTCTCCCTGACATCTGAAGTTAAATTTTGTTATTTTAGGGCTATGTCCATTTTACTCATGATCTTCATCATGCTCGTAACATCTGACATACTCAAATGGTTATGAGTATGATGTTGTGATTTGTTCTGACACTTGAATGTGAGCTCCATCAGGAATGGAATCATCACCGTTCTTGGTCCCTGTAGATGACTCAGTGTCCAGCAGTGTCTGGTACATACCCTGTAGATACTCAATGAGTATTTTTTAAGTACCCAAATGAAAACACATGGGGTTTAAAAGAGGAAAGAAAGGCAAGAATGATGCTAAGCTCTCTGATTTGTAGGAGAGAACAGAGGACAGCACAACTGTGTATGGCAGGAAATACGTAGGTTTATTGGTAGAGACAGACAAAGAGAGTGTTTTTCAGCATGTTGTACTTGATATACCTTAAGAAATCCAAGTAAAAGTGTCCTGTAGGTAGTTGAATATGTAGCCCTGAGGCTTAGCGAAACAGATATAGTTGGAGATTAAAAAACTGAAATTCTTAGACATGTAATTTAAAGTTTAAATTATAATTGAAACTATGGAAATAGATGATATTGCTTGGGTAGTGGTATGTAGTATGAGAGTAAGTCCAAATAGCTTTAGAAAGAACCTGAGTTTCACCAACATACCAACATTAAATAGTGAGTACAAGTGGAATGGTCCTGCAAAGGAGACTGAGAAAGAGAGGCCAGGAGAATCATAGAACCAAGAGAAAGAGCATTTCCAAAATGATGCTACAAAAAAAACTTACTGTGTATTTCAAAATAACAGACAAGTGGGCCTGGACTGTGCTAACACAAAGAAATGATGAATGCTTTGAGGTGTTGGATGTCCCAATTACCCTGGCTTGATCATTCATTATACATCATATGACTCTATTAAAATTTCACCTGTGCTCCATAAATGTGTACAACTATTAGGTATCCATAATAGTTAAAAATGAATTTTTTTAAAACTAAAAAATAGCAAAGAGGAGACAGACCACAGAATCTCAGATGAATAGGAATGTGGGCAAAGATAAGAAGAGGATGATATATTAGCAGAATTGTAGGGATCAGAGGGCTAGAAGCCCTGAAAAGTTTTTGATAGACCAGGCACAGTGGAAAGCAAGCAAGAAGGGAAAAAAAGGTTTGGGTTAGTGAATGTAATGTTTAAATGTAATATTTCAGAAACAAAGCAGCTTCAGGTGGTGACAAGTAGCAGGGTAAGTACCAGGGTATGAAGGAAAGAACGTGTGACTAAAAACTTATGTAGGCTTGTTAAAAATGAGGAAGTCAACATTGAATAATATTCCTCCAAGTTCATGTACACATAGGCCTTAATTATAACCTTATTTGAAAGTAGGGTCTTTTCAGATGTAATTAAATTAAAATGAGGGTGTAATGTGTTAGGGTAGCCCCTAAATACAGTAGAAACTAATGCTCACACCTCATTGGCCTATGAAAGAAACTAAGGTAGAGGAGGTTGACAAAGGTTTTCAAAGCAATGAACTCCATCAATGTAGTCTGGGAACTCTAAAACTCTGAGAAGAATTTATTGTGGCTTGAATTTATCATTCTAAAAAGTCTTCTTCCAACACAGCAGGATGGTGATGGCATTAATTTTTCCTCATTCTCTTCTCCTATTTAAAGAGAAACAGGTTCTGGTGAGTGGAAAAGCTCTTCTGCCTTTTTGAAAAATTCAGGCTGACTAAAATTGATTTGGAAAAGGCATAATCTACATTATTAGTGAGACTCAATGAGCAAATAAAATCTATTATGCCTGGTAAGATCAATTTTACAAAAAAAAAAATACTTTTAAAAACTTTTGATTGTAAAAGTGGCACAGGCAATGATAAAATCTCCATACAGAATGAAGAGAAAAGTTTAATTCACTTATAATTTCACTACCAAGGAACAACCACTATTAACAATATAGTGTATATAGGACCGAATAACTATCATATAATTAACTGTATAAAAGCTTCTCAATGAACAATATAGCTTAATTTATTTCCATACTGACAAATACATCATCATTTTAATAGATGTGAAATATTCAGTTATATGAAGAATTACAATTTAATTAGCGCCCTAAAGATGTTATTTTTCAAAGCAGTGTTATTATAAGCATAACTTCAATTAACATCTTATATGTATGTATGTTTGCACATGTACCCAAATACAACCCAAGGAAAATTTTCAATTAAATGCAGTTATCAACTAAAATGGTTAGTCAAAATTTACTAATTAATTCCACACAATATTCAGTGGCTTAACACTGTGAAAGTTTATTTCAATGACCTGTTATGAGCAAAGCAGATTTAGTCCAAGTAAGTGGTGTTCTAGAGACTCAGGGTCCTCCTATCTCAGCCCTCTATCATCCCCTATGGACTTGGAGTTTTCTGGTGAATTCTCTGCAAAGAAAGTGCAGAGGAATCACTAGATGGATGTGTTAAGAGTTGGACCCGGAGGTGCCACACACAGTTTTCACCCACATTTCCCAGGCATTACTCAGTCACATGGCCATACCTACATGAAAACCATGGTCTAAATGTGTGCCCAAATGGAAAAGGAGTAGGGGTTTTGGTAAAACCATTGCAGCCTCTGACAAAGTGCATCCACCTGATACCAGTTTTACATTGTTTTCCTCCTTCAACCATTTCTGAGGGATGTATTCTAAAGCCCTACCTAGTTGCTTCATCCAACTGAAAGTCTAGGATGTCATTGAGAATTGAGTGAGTTGACGAGTCATGTTTATTAGATTTATATATGGCTACTCTGCTCTGGTGACCTTGAAGTAGAGCTTCTGCTCTCCCGACACCCAAAATACAATAGTGCAGTTGGAATTCAATAACCACAACAGAAAATCCTACTTGAAAAGGGGCTGAGTGGAAGATGGTGAGAAGACATCTATTCTCTAGGCGGGAGGCCTCATAAGATCACTGATGCGGGGAGGAGGCACTGGTTAATGAGACTGTGGTCTTTAGTGGAGCTTCCTGGCCAGTGGCTCTGCCCACTGAGGACTCATCTGCATTTACATGTGAAGCGGTCTGAAGTGAGCAATGAGAAAGGGCCCTTCTCGCATCTTCTCTGGTTTCACAGCCCAGTCCCTTTGGTGCAAATACAGGATCGTAATCATTATTTTATCTTTTGTTCAGTGAATTTTAAGTCCAGACTCATGTTCCCTTTGCCAATAATATTCTCTCACAAACTTGATCTCTGTTCTATTTGCTTCTCATGAGTTCTTTGTGCCACTAACCTCAACAAAGGCTGTGTTTTAGGCAAAACAAAAACTGAAATACACACACATACACACACACACACACACACACACACACAACTCAAGACCCATTTCTTTGCTTCCATAAGGCCATGCTGCAATCTCAATGTAGTGACAATTATTTTGGCACCTTAAATAGGTGGGAAGTCTGTATGTTTAACCCAATCTTTATCACAGAAATGACTAATTCTTTTTGATTAGAAGCTTTCTAACATCTTTGGTACTTAAAACAGTTTTCAATCATATCTTTCACTTTTTATGTCTAAAAAATGTAAGGCTTTACAAGTTGTTTTTTTACAGACAGAGTTTCACTTTGTCACCCTCGGTAGAGTGCAGTGGCATCACAGCTCACAGCAACCTCCAATTCCAGGACTTAGGCGATTCCCTTGCCTCAGCCTCCTGAGTAGCTGGGACCACAGGTGCCCACCATAATGCCCGGCTATTTTTTGTTGCAGTTTGACTGGGGCCGGGTTTGAACCCACCACCCGTGGTATATGGGGCCGGTGCCCTACTCACTGAGCCACATGTGCCACCAGCTTTACACGTTTTTATTGCTCTAAATCTCTGTCATCTCTTGACTTCTTTTTATATCCAGTTATAGACCAGCTAAGACATTCTAGAGCTCATCACTTGTAATTTGCCTAAGGCAGCCAATAATACCAAAATAATACCAACACACACACACACACACACACACACACACACACACACACACAGACATGCTCTGCTTTCGAACGACTTACTCTAGAACTACAAGACCAGTAGGGCTTGTGATCTACTTTCAAAATTACCATAGCAAGAGTTTTGCCACATATTTTGCTATTGTATTTTTACTAGATTCCCATCTTCATCGTCTCTAACATTGGTTTCCTTGCTGCCAGCCACTTGAATGACTCTCCTAACGCAGTGAATCATGCATTCAGACACCTTCCAACTCATGGCTCCCCTGCTCCTAAAGGTCTTCAAGTGCTTTGCTGGATTGTGGTGAATTGTTATAGTTCAATTGGTGGAAATTAAGTAGTGAGGACAAAACGGATTTTGCATGAGGTTTTTTGGTGATCAAGATATATGGTAACATATAACATTTCCAACCACTTTTCTTTGGACAAATCTTAGTCACATGACTAACAGTAGATCTAACATTTAGCCAGAAATGTAATTCAGCTACATGCCCACGAAGAAAAAGGAAGCAGTGTTTTTGTCAAGTTCATGATCAATTTTGGTTTCACGTTTTCGTACTTGTTACCTAAGAACCTTTGGTACATTGCCCATCAGAAAGATACTTGATTACACTCTCATCAGCATTGCGTGAGAATCCCACATTCTTCACAATTCATCAACCTTGACATTATTCCTTTCTTTAATAAGTGTCATTCTAAAATTATTAAACATGCAATTTCATAAGTTTTTAAGCTTGCACTTGAGTTTACATGAGTTTGAAAAGTTGACTTATAGGTCAGTTGTATTTGTAGTTTTACCTGTTTTACACTTGCACATTTGATATTAGGCCATTCAGCTTTTTCTTACTCAGTATAACTAATTCTGTGACTCAGTTCGTTGTGTATATTTCATTTCTTTTTTTTTCTTTTTTCTGCATCTAGGGTAAAAGTTTTCTTAAGTATATTTATCATTTCCATACATTTTCTTTCTCACTTGCTTATCAGTTTAACTCTTCACTATTTAAAAAATTATAGAAAAATCATTAATTTACTTCCATGTAATTATTGCACAATCTCATCTGTAATCTTTTGCTTACTAAAATAAAGTAATCCTTTAATTTCTTTGCAATTCAAAGCAATTATCTATCCTTTTTGTATAAATCTCTTTTGAAAATATGATCTTCATGCGGCATTAACTTGCCTTGTTAATTACAACTTATTTTAATTTTGATTAATATTCGAGTGCATAGAATTAAGCCATATCACTTGGATTTGTAAGGCAGAGTCTCAGTTGTAGCTTAGTCCTTCACATAGATAGCAACACTCCTGGACACTGTGCCCCCACTGGGAAGAAATCCACCACCTGGACACTGTCTCTGCACTGGGAGGGAATCCACCAAGTTTAATATGTTCTTTCACAGTGGAATTGGAATATCATAGTTTTTGCCCAATTTTTGATTCCTAAAAGTATGCTGATTCTATTTTCGTCTCTATCCTTACTATTCTCTGAGTCCAACTGATAACTCTCTATAAATATTTAGACATTTTGTGGATTTGTTCAATCTATTTTGTTTTCCAGCTTTCTGAGGAAGATGGATAAACAAATAATAACATTTGGGATCATTTGATTTTCTACATTTGTCAAACCACCTGCATTGGAAAAGTACCATTAAATTAAGTTAGGGAAACTCATCCCATGAGACGGTGATTATGTGTGTTTGTCGTGTCAGCTAGCACTGGTGAGAGAAGACCCAAGCTATTTCAACAACTCACACCCTTTCTTTATAAAGTTGCCATTGCGTTTTCTGCTCTTGAGCTACAGTTGCACAAAATGCCTTGTAGGAGACATTTTCTTGAGGATAGACAATTCTGAAGTCTGTGCATCTTAAATTGAGCTAAAATAAAACCTAGCCTTGAAAGTTTTTACATAATATGAGCTCAGTTTGAGAGCATAAACCAAAACTGTTATTTAAATAATTGGACTTGATCAGATATTTGCGTGAGTAAAATTCTTCCCACGCTGACATATTTGAATATTGTCAAATATTGACATATTTGTATAAGTATAACATGAATAGAAAAATGTATGTGAAATTCCTTTCTCTTATTAAAGGTGGTTAAAGAAAATTGACTCACTGTTAAGAAAGTGGACGATGATCACTCTTAGCTCATACAAAGTTAACAGTCAAGATAAAGGGTATCATTATGTAAGGAAATTTTCTGTATCAGTCATCTTAAACTTAGTTTCCTAAAATAATAGCAATTATTTCATATGTTCCTAACTGTGCACTTGGGCAAATCTCAGGAATATGATTTACGTTGCTCTCTGCCATATCCATAGGGGTGGCTTAATCCCTGGAGACTCCAAGCAAGGTGCACCTGGGTGGAGGATTAGGGTAGAGGGTAGGGCTGTGGTCCAGGAAATCTTGGACCTTCCCGATGTAGGCTGCTCCATTACCTATAATAATGCTCATGTGTTTTCTCACAGCATGATGGCTGGGTTCTAAGAACCAACATTCGAAAAATCATTCAAATGCGTTATCACTGTTTATGACATAAAGTCGGGCATCACATAATCTCACTTCTGCTATAATCACATCTAGATTCAAGGAGAAGAAATATAAACCTTGCCTCTTGATGGAAGGAATGTTAAAATAATATTGTAAGAGAAGAATGTGAAATGGAAAATATTGTGGCTATTTTGGGAAAAGTATTGTCATCCATGTTATTAAAATAATCTCATTAACAGTAGTGGTTTCAGATCTACAAGACTGAAGTTTGAAAATGCATTCATTGATATTTACTTCCAATTATGTTTCTTTTCATATATTTAAGGAAAGGAGAAATTTCTTTAAGAAAAGAATTTTATGAAATCTCAATAGTACTGTGTTTGTGAAAGAATTAATCACATTTTCTTACAGTCACTCATATGAGCTCATCATTCTGAGAAAACATATTTAGGTACAAAAAAATCAAGTAAAACATTTTTGTGCTGTATTTGATATTTCCCCTCTTTTTTCTTTATGCTGTTATTTCTGTGTTTTCTTACTGTAATATTTTAAAGAATTTAACTCAATTAAGCCATAGAATTTTTTCTGTTACTAAACAGATATAACCAAAATCATAATATAAAAAGATAAAATGTAAGTGAAGGTTATATTAAAAGCAGATCACATTTTCTTTGTCAGAAAAGTAAGCATTTGTTGTCTTAAAACAAAGGAAAAAGGTACTGAAAGATAACTGTCTCTTAAGAGACAAAATTTAAGATTCTTTATTATTTTTGTTTGTATATTCCTATAATCCAGTATAAATATTTTATAATATCAATAAAATACCAGATTATAATTTAAAGTGGCAGATTATAATTAAGCCCCCAATGAGAGATATCATTCTTCAAAATTAATTTTTCTTAGGATTCTTTTACCTTGAAATTTTAATTTTGAGAATAGAACTCACTATAATAATGCTATAATTTAGAACTTACTTTCATAATTTATAAAAACTAAATTAGAAATATTAACTTGGTACCATATCTAAAGTATGTTTAGCCAAATATATATGAAATTAGTTTAATTGAATTAAAATGGGTCTTAATGAATATCCTTAAAAACATAACCAGTCAGGGAAATTTTATAATACATGGTAAATAATTTAATGGATATTTCATGTGGCATATGTGGGTAGGAAAACTCAGGTTATCAAGTTAGCATATGAGATTTTTGTCTTTAACACCAAAACATAAAGAATATGGAAAGTTAACTTTTTTTTTTTTTTTTTTTTTTTTGCAGTTTTTTGCCGGGGCTGGGCTTGAACCCGCCACCTCCAGCATATGGGGCTGGCGCCCTACTCCTTTGAGCCACAGGTGCTACCTGGAATGTTAACATTTTTTAATACTGTGGCGACAGTTCACTTATTCAAAGAATCTCAATGTTTTTGAATATAGCCAAAAAGTTAGAAGTAGGCAGCCAGAGTAGACAAAGGTAAAACTATTGGGGAGCATTCATTCATAACCGATTTACCATTATTTCAGGCAACATCGTGTCAAGCTAGATTAGGGCTCTCCAACAACAACAACACAACAACAAAAGCTTACTTCCAGCAGAGAGGAGGATGTAGAAGGGAGAAAAGATCTATGCAGTGCATTATCTGTGCCTGGAATCCTGACTCATATTTCATAGGTATTATTTACTTAATAAATAACAGATTGTATCATCCTCACAGAGCAGGTGAGAAAGAGTGAGCTTCATTTCATTTGCGTCACCTGCCCACCAGGAGATATGCAGAGTACATCTCTGGTCTGTCTGACTCCAAGGCTCATTCTGTTTTCACTGCAAGTACACCATCCTGTTTCCCCTGGGAGGACGAGCGGTGACTGCTGTGGCAGGTGTACTGACCACAGGGTGATTCCTGACAGCTTGACATTAAGAGAGAACCAAACGCTGCAGAATTAAACTCAGAGAACAAAATAATAGTCTGAGACCATTCAAACTCAGCTCAAATGCCTCACTCCGTTACAACCCAGATGAATAACTGATACTGATAATAATTTGCTGCAAAGAGTATGTAAGAACCTAGAAAGATTTTCCTATCTGAAATTCATATATATTTATATACATTCCTTTTCTGCCCAGAATATCAATTTTGGTCCAATCCAATGCAAAATAGGCCAGAAGTCAGATGACCTGGCCCAAGGTCATTCAGTCAAAGCCATCCTAAAACCCTTTGCAATTTGTCACCCTGTCACTGAGCCCCATCCCTCACTCCATCATTTATTCTATTTCTCCTTTCCAGACCTATTTGTTATTTTTAAAACACTGAGGGTTTTCTTTGTTGGTTTTAGGCTGAGGCTTTAATTCAAAATGGCTATTTTGTGTGTTAAAGTAACTTCTATATTTCTAAAGGAGTCTCATTAAATTAAGTATCCTTAGCCAAAAAGAAAAAAAAAAAAAAAAAGGAAATGAGTTGAGAGCTTCTACTTAGAGGAAGTTCCACTGACATAGAAAAACATTTTCCCCATTGTGCATATGCATGTTGACTCTAGAGATGAACTTGTTTGTATTTTCAGAAATAAAGGTATTATTACTGACTTAATATGAGTCATATTTCTATTATCATTATGTATATTATGTATGTAAATTAAGACTTTTCCAGGTCATCAAATTTCATGTGCCTTTCCCAAGTGACCCATATTTAGTCAACATATTTAAATTAAGACTTTTCCAAAGGCATTGAATTTTACTGAAGTGAACGTATTATTATTACATGTTATAAGTCAGTACCCAAACTATGGATTTGCTATTTACACTGTTCCCTATTTAAAGTTTAATCCAGATTAGGCACACATAGCTCATGACTAACGGAGCATGCGACATGTAATTTTTCGTTAATTGTTTCATTAATTTCATTAATTGGTTACTAAACATTATCATCCTCAAAGAAAAGGGCATTTATCCTATCTGTGCTGGCAAACTCCATGCAAATCTGATCTTCTCCATCATGTGAATCCCAGGGCTGCACAATACACATTGCACTTGAAGTCACTGGATACCAATTTACCTGACTCCTGTCATTCTTATTTGCTTTGATTGGATCTTGGAGGAGGCTGGATTTGTTGAGACCATATAATGGGATGGTGAGAGGAAATCACATTGTGGAAGTGTGTTCTGTGAAAGTACTAGGTTTTGTTTTGTTTGTGTGTTTATGTCCAGATATTATATTGCTGATTCTTCACAATAATTTTGTGAAAGTGTTAGGTCAAGTTTGAACAGGAGGAAACTTGAGTTTCAAGAAACTTGTAAAACTTAGGAGACATTCCCAAATTCTACATAATGAGAAAAAAATAGTGTTGAGGATTTTAATTCATGAACAACTATCATAGGGCTGACATCCTTTCCATGGTATTCTACTGTTACGATCCAAGTTCATAAAAAAAAAAAAAAAATATATATATATATATATATGTAATTTTCTGTTTAAAATAAATAAGAAAGAGTAAAAATTGTTATGAGTTAGTGGTCAGACAATACAAATTAATTCTATAAAACATATAACCCAAAATGTTGTAACTATATTCAATGTAAAACTATGTTTCACTAAGTTTCCATTTACAAATGAATAAAGTTTATTTTATCTTATAATATTTGTAATATCAATTTTTTTTCAACTCTTAACTCACCTGGAATAATTACAACATAATTTTCATAAGTTCCAAAATCCTTTATGTCTATTTGGAATCCTTATTTACTAAAATGATACAAAAATTTAACTGCTTTATACTTACAGAATTCTTTGAAAACATAATAATTGTCCTTATTTGAATTGTTCAACTAAGAGGGAAAAAAAGTTGGTTACTTTCTTGGATGAGTTTGTCAAATTCTCTGTTACACATAAGGGGACTGTTATCCCTATTTTTTTCTCTATTTGCCACTCATTAATCATTCACTATTTTGTTGCTTAATATTGTCACATCATTCACTGCACTGCTTTTCTCATTAGGCTCATCCAAATGATAAATTGCTCCCTGACTAGTTGAGCATTTAGTCTTCCTTTTTAAACAAACCCTTCAATTGATCTTTTATGCTTTTTCTAGTCATTCCTGAGGAAAAGAAGTGGTCTTATCACCTCCATGCTCCAAGTCCTCAGTCCTCACAGATTTTTCTCTGTATTATTCCCCTAAAGCAAAATAAACAAAATTGCCTGCCATTTAAAAGAGGAGATTCTTTATTTTTAATTAGCATGAACCACGGTGTGATAAGAACAGCATATGTGTTGTGAAGAACAGTCCTCAGCTCAGGACTGCAGGGGCAGAGCATCATGGAGTTGCTTAGCGATGTCTCTCCGCAGAGCCGCTGGAAGTCCAGCACGCAGGCTCTGAAGTAGACTATTCACAAAAGTTTGGTCACTCCTGTAGAAAAAGTGAGTTGCTAGACAGATCTCTTATCTCCCTATTTCTAGAGGATTCCTACCAGCGCCTTCTACAGGCATTTTTGCTCATATCAGCTCCAGAGTTTCTTAAGAAGTGAAAGTCTGCCTCTCAAAATGGTCTCTGTCCCCCAGTTCATGGTCAATTCAATCATCTGGAATTATCACTCACCACTACTAACAAACCATGTGGGAGTGGTGGAGTCAGTTCCTGGGTAGCTTTCTTGTAATAGGTGTCTACTCAATTAAGTGACTGTGGCAAAATTCTCAATTAATGGAGTTTTATTAAGCCAACATTGAGGACGTGCCCCAGGAAAAAAAATTGACTGACAGACAGAGCTGTCCCCCACCAAGAGGAATCTAAAGTTTTCAGCGTCTAAAGGCACACAGAAAAAAAAAAAAAAAAAAAAAAAAGTGCCCGGGGGGGGGTGTAGTGAGACAATGGTTATATATATCCTTCTGAGACTCAGGAAAATCTACATTTTACATAAAATAAGGTCAATGTCAGAAAAGCAAAAGGAAGTGAAGGACCCATTAATTACACAGATGTCCTTGAGTAGATGGAAGAATGTCTGATTCTGTCTTGTCTCTGTTCAGTTACCTGTAAAGACAAACTTGTAATTCATTATTAGTATGGGATTGAACAGACTTTAGGTACTAGATGTAGTTACAATTTGCATGTCTTTGCTTATGGGAGGTCAGCAAGAAATTTCCTAAATGAATGATCTGTGGACCCACTTTTCAGGGGCCAAACCTTTTACTTTCTCTTTTGCCTAAGGAGTTGGGTAATGAGTTGATTTTCTTTTTACACAGGGCCAAAGGAGATCTGAGATTAGTACTAGAAGATGTCAGAGATTTAAGATTGTTAACAGACAGAAGCTTAAAGGCAAACAAGTCTACTTAAAATCCCAGCTTCAGAGACAATTCCCTCAACTCTTTACTCTCGCCAGTTTTGTCCCTTCTTCAGAGCCTAGCTCAAGTGATGCTTCCTGAAGGAAATGTCACATCCCTCTTTCCTGCCGTGATTATTGTCAACATCCCTTGTACTCCTGGTCCCACATTTCTTCCTATCAGAAGAAACCCTGAACAGCATTATTTTAGCTGTTTATGTGTCTGATTCACTGACTACATCATACAGGGACTATATCAAAATTGATTTGGGGGGTTGCAATCTCCCTTCACACCTACTGCAATACCTGCATGAATAGAAATTCAATAATTATTTGTTGAACCGACCTGAAGTATTAAAGATTTTGCGTGAATGCTACTAAACTGAAAAGCCCACAGTACAATTTGATCCTGATTCCTAATATAAAAGGTGCTTGCCTCTAAACTCTCACATCTGCCTTATGGCCTTATGACAAGGATTTCTGCAATTACTACAGAAGACGATACATGTTTGTGTGTGTGAGACAGAGAAAGCATGTGTAAGCATGAGTCTTTTAGTTTTATCTTATTCTAATACATTGTAAAGATTAAATTGATTATAAAACAGCCAGTGAGATTTTTAAAAATAAATTTTGTGGGATTCATAACCAAAATGAGTCTTATGCTTCAAAGAATCCCCTTGGGGGTACAATTTATTCCATTTCACTATCTTTGCTCTGAGCAGTTTTAGAATAAAATTCCTCTTAAGAATTTGCCATTTTATTAAAAAAAAGAATTTGCCTTTAGAATTTACTGTGGAAGAAAATTGTCAATTTCATTACTTTGTAGTTAAACGACATGGCTCTCTAGTCCAGAACCTTTATTTTCTCTC
Organism: Loris lydekkerianus; assembly: GCA_963574355.1. Taxonomy (NCBI): domain Eukaryota; kingdom Metazoa; phylum Chordata; class Mammalia; order Primates; family Lorisidae; genus Loris; species Loris lydekkerianus. Next base: position 31,571 of record CAUYPK010011219.1, read on the forward strand.
CTTCTTTTCCCTTCCTCTATTCTTTTTTTTGATGTAAGTTCTATCATTTTCTCTTTATTCTCAATTGATAAAACACTGCCACTCTGAGAAGGGGTAAAGATAGTAGGTTTGGGAATTAGCAGTGTTAATATCTGTGGACCATTTATGATGTATCAAGTACCTTGATAAGTACTTTACATGAACTAACTTACTCATCCCTGATGTGTCATCGTTATGTGCAGTGAATGAGAGAAGTTTTTTCTCCAAAGTCTTGCATATAGTTAAGTGGTAAAACAGGAATTCCAATCCTGTTAGGTTTACCTTTGGTCTTGAGCTCCAAGCAACTACCCTAACTTATTTGGGAGTTTAAGTGTAATCGGAGACTAGTTGGCATTTCTGTTTTTTGTCACTGCACTAAGTGACACTTCAGTTTGAAATTCTTTATCTTCTGTGTTTGCACAATGCTATTCATGGAGACTTTTTTAGGCTTTTCACCTTTCGCTCAGTCCCTATATTAGGTAAAGCCTATGCTCTGCTTGCTATTTGGCCACAGGTCAATTAATGCTATTGTAGATTAGAATATGCCACCCCAAATATGCTGCTTTGGCATTTATTTTATTTTTATTTTTTTGAGCCGATAACACTTGGGAAACAACAACTACCTTGTGGGGCTTTCTTTAAATCCACTTATGTGCCTAAAGACAGAGTTGCTAAAAGAAGCTTGATAGCCATAAATTCCCTCCCCAGGATCTTCATCAACCAGGGAAGACTGACTTTAACCACAGCAGAGAATATAATAAGTCAACACCATAGCCACATAAACTTTGCCACAAGCTATCATATCTTCCATCTATTCTTCTAAGGCCCCATTTTTTCCCCTCAAAATCATTTGCTCTCCCACAAGAGGCCTTTTATCCTAGCCTCTTCTCTTATTAAGATGGTACATAAGCTCTCAAATATCAGAGGGTATTCACTTTGTTTCTGGTGATGTTCCTATAGCCAGACTCTCTCTTGTTCTGCTGGGTTCATGGTCTTGGAGATTCAAATGAATCCACTGACCCCCACAAATAAGTGAAAGATTTTATTGTTGAAGAGAAGAAAGGAAAAGAGAAGAGGAGAGGAGAGGAATAGAGGAGAGGAGAGGAGAGGAGAGGACTAGAGGAGAGGAGAGGAATAGAGGAGAGGTGATTAGAGGAATACAGGAGAGGAGAGGAATAGAGGAGAGGAGAGGAGAGGAGAAGACTAGAGAAGAGAAGAGGAGAGGAGAAGAGAGGAGAGGAGAGGAGAGGAGAGGAATAGAGGAGAGGAGAGGAGAGGAGTAGAGAAGAGAAGAGGAGATGAGAGGAATAGAGGAGAGAAGAGGAGAGGAGATGAGAGGAATAGAGGAGAGGAGAGGAGAGGAGAGAAATAGAGAAGAGAAGAAGACAGGAGAGGAGAGGAATAGAGGAGAGGAGAGGAGAGGAGTAGAGAGGAGAGGAGAGGAGAGGACTAGAGGAGAGGAGAGGAGTAGAGAAGAGAAGAGGAGAGGAGTAGAGAAGAGAAGAGGAGAGGAGGGGAGAGAAGAGAAGAGAAGAAAAGAGAAGAGAAGAGGAATAGAGGAGAGGAGAGGAGAGGAGAGAAGAGAAGAGAAGAGAAGAGGAATAGAGGAGAGGAGAGGAGAGGAGATGAGAGGAATAGAGGCA
>CAUYPK010011221.1:0-14646 GCA_963574355.1 Loris lydekkerianus
CATCACTTGTTATGACTAGCAGTGACAAATATGGAACCAGACATTGACCATCTCATTAGCCAAAAGCAGGCCCATAGTTCCCATTGAAATACTGGTAAGTTTGTTGATTTAACTTTACTTGTTCTTCATTTTAAATATTGTTATTTGTCCCTGCTTTTTTTTTTTTTTTTTACTTCAAAATAAGATATGTGCAGTGTGCATAGGAATTTGTTCATAGTTTTTTTTTAAACTATAGTCTGGCCCTCCAGTAGTCTGAGGGACAGTGAACTGGCCCCCTGTTTAAAAAGTTTGAGGACCCCTGTGTTAAGCACTCCCATTTTATCCCCATTCCTCACCACTCTTTCCAGCTTCTGGTAACTATCATTCAACTCCTCTGTCTCCATGAGGTGAATTGTTTTTAATATTTAGCTCCCACATTTGACTGAGAACCTGTGAGATTTGTCTGTGATTGGCTTATTTCATTTAGCATAAAGTTCTCCAGTTCCACCCATGGTGTTGCAAATGGCAGGATTTCATCCTTTTTATGGCTATATAATATTCCATTATGTATATGGACCATAATTTCTTTATCCCTTCATGCACTGATGCACACTTAGGTTGATTCCAAATCTTGGCTATTGTGAATAGTGCTGACAGTACAGATATCTTTTCAATATACTGAATTCCCTTCTTTTGGATATATACCTACCAGATAATTGCTGGGTCATGGGCAGTTCTATTTTAGTTTTTTGAGGAACCTCCATACTGTTCTCCATACTGGTTATACTAATTTACATTCCCATCAACAGTGTATGAGGATGTCCACATCCTAGACAGCACTTGTTACTGCCTTTTAGATAAAAGCAATTTTAACTGGAGATGACCTCTTATTGTAGTTTTGATTTGCAATTCTCTGCAAATCAAATGACTAATGATGCTGAACATTTTTTCATATACCTGTTGGACATTTGTAATACCTTCATTTGAAAAATATTCATTCAGATCCTTTGCCCATTTTAAAATTGGATTATTTGATTTCTATCCTGTTGAAGTATTGCAGCTCTTTGTATATTCTAGTTATTCATCCCTTGTCAGATGGGTACTTCACAAATATTTTCTCCCATTTTATGGGTAGGATTTTCACTTTGTTGATTGTTTCCTTTGCTGTGCAGATGCTTTTTAGCTTAATGTGATCCTATTTGTTCAATTTTGCTTTGGTTGGCTGTGCATTGGAGGTATTACTCTAGAAATCCTTGTCCAGCCCAATGTCCTGAAGCATTTTCCCAATGTTTTCTTTTAGTACTCTCAGAATTTCGGGTCTTAGATTTAAGACTTTAATCCATTTTGATTTGATTTTTGTATAGGACCCACTTCTTGATCCTACCCATCACAGGTGAACGGCCGGTGAATTCAGAGAGATTAATCGCAGCAATTGCAGCTGCATTTCTGCCGTCATAAACAAGCACAGTAGCAGAGGTAGACAGCTATAGAGCCAAGCCTGAAGTTGGCATTCTCCAACTACCATCGTTGCAAGAGAAGACTTGAAACTAGATATACCTGATTTTGGTTATCTCCTGATGTCATTCACGGAGAAGGAATGGAAGAAAATACTTCCTTCCAAGGAGGATTTGGTGAGGCGCCAGCGGGATGCTACTGTGGTGGAAAACCTCAGCATCCGCCTTTGCAAACTGGTGTGGCCCCACCCGCCCAGACTGAGGCTCACCTCAAGTTTCAGCCACACCAACCACAGGACAGTGTAAAAGCCAAGAGAGCCTCTAGCCCAAGAGTTTCTGATTCCTCCTCCGGGATTAGGGTCCAGAAAGCAGAGCCGTGACTTGTCAGCCCAGAGGATGTAAAGGGAGTGGGAGACCAAGGGCGGTGGAGGCGAAGCGGAGCTGCCCAGATTGGCAACGTGCGCAGCCTGCAGACTCAGACGCAAAGGCCCCGGGCGAGGAAGGCCAGGTCGCCCGGGATCGCATGACTGGGCTCCGGGCAGTGCCAAAAGCCACCACCACACCGGGTGATAGGGAAATGGATCCTGCACCTGCTCTCTCATCCCTCGGGGAATCCTGAGTTGAGGAAGTTTCGTCTTTGTTGTGAAACTGCCCAAGTTAAACAGCCCTCGGTTTTTTGTTGGGCGGAAGGAGGAACTGCCAGTGAACGTGTGACACACAGGCGTACTCCCCAACCCCCAAAGCCACAAAACAACTCCGGCAACACTGAGATTACCCTTAAAAAGCAAAAAGAGCAACGCGGCACCCTCCTCCCGCACTCTAGCACTTTACTTCTGCTGAGACCCAATCCCCCTGCCCACTTCGGAGAGTCTGTCAGATGACAAACAGTCTTCATCACTTAACTCAGCTCTACTGGGACTGTCTAAGCGTTTTAAAATTCAAATCTGGGAGAAAAAAGAAAGGTGTTAGTGAAAGCAGGGCACGGTGGCAGCCGGTGGTCGCTGTCAAAACTTTTGGAAGTGAGAAATGTGAAACGCTCGGGACGTGCGGAGTTGTCTTCCTCCATCCCGCAGAACACTTTCGACCCGACCAGAAACGCCTGTGTTTTGTGTTTGGCGGAGCGTGAGTGCGTGTGAAGAGGTGTAGTTCTGGCAAAAGGCGAGACGTCCAGTGTCCCGCCCAGGCTTGAGTTTCGGTGGAAACTTTCCCTCAGAGGCTCCTCCCCTTTCACCCTGGAAACCGGCGCGGAGAGGCCGCGCGGCGCCACCAAGAGTCCTCGGCGCACCTGGCGGCTGCGCGGCCCAGGCGGCCGGGGCGGGGGCGGGGCGGCGGGGCGGGGGCGGGGCCGTGGCCGGGGCGCCCCTCAGGGACGCCCGGCAGGTTGAGCTCCGCCCCGGGTACGGCCCCGTCCCCGCCTCCGAGGCGAGCCGGGACCCGAGCTGCCACCGGCGGACGTTTCGCCGAAAAGTTGTGCCCAGACTTTCTGAAGTCCCAGTTTCTTCCCCGTTACTCCTACGGAGTTGGAGCTGGGCCTGAAGCACCGCGGCCGAGACCTGCGAGTGGCTGGCCTGTCCGCGGAGCCGAGTGTGCCGGACGGGGCGAGGAGCCGCGTCGCTTTCCTCGTAGTGCCCGGCGCCGGTGGCGTTCCCGGGACCCGGGCGACAACTTTCTGAACTTTCCGGAGGACGCTCGTCCAAGCGAGTTCCGCGCTGCGCGGGGAGCAGGAGCCGCGGCCCGCGCCAGGTACGTGGCGTGCTGACCTGCGGTTTGCGCTCGAGGGTGTCTTTCATATTGTTTTAAAGGGCTGAAGGAGCAGAAGAGGGTGGCAGTGTCTCTTGCCAGCATCCCCTAGCTGGGCCGGGAATACCAGGAGGAGCAGGTATTGAGGCTGGGAGCCCGCTGGGGTCGCTGCTTCGGGCCGGGTCGCGGCGGGGAGGAGGTGGCTCCCTGGGATGTGGGCTCCTGGACGGGGTGTAACTCGGTGACAGACCCTTGGGGAGAGACAGCCAGGTTGTTTTGACGAAGGAAGATGTCCCTAGGGCTTTCCACCCCTTTCCTTGGTCTCTGGGTAGGAACAAGGAAAGGCAATGAGATCTGGAGTTCAGTTTTCCTTTCCAAACCTCCTCGCTTACACAAGAGACCTTGGCGGTGCCACCCTGAGGTTTCAGCACTTTCCAGGTGTTAAGGACCGACTTGTTGGGTGGTTGTTGCTCGCTGATGAAACCGCACCCCGGTGGTGGTTATTATCGATTTGTGTGTGTGTGTGTGTGTGTGTGTGTGTGTGTTTTCCCTGGCCTCAACAAAGCTCCCTTGTTAGCTCCACTTCTGCCAGGGAATGGAACGAGGGCTGCTGCTGCGGCTGCTGCCTAATTTCAAGCTTGGCTAGAGCGAGGTATTGGTGGTGGCCCGGGCAGCCGTATTTTCTTGGGATTTAGAAGTCACGTGAGCAGATCTAGTGAATTAGCCCAGTTCTGTCCCAGCCTCCAGGACCCATCCATTCATAAGAGATCCAGCTTGAAGCCCGAGCCACCCTGGTAGAGGAAAACCCCCCTGGAAAGAACGAGCCAAAAATTGGGAAGGAGAGACAGTTTTCAGGAGGAGGAGTAAACTGCCTACCAATTGTTGCTTCCCGGTAGATTGAGCTGCCTCCCTTTGCTTCTCTGGAAGGACTCTGTATCAGATTCATCTCATTAGGAAGTCAGCTGCTCCCTGCTAATAGCCATAGCAGCCCTGATGAAATTATATAGGTCATTGAAAAATAATTCCTGCTTAATCATCTTTATCTCGTTGATTAATGAGGAAAAGATTTCCTCTCCTTAATGTACCATGTCTGCTTGCCAGGGTTACCTGCCTGACCTTAAGTTCACTTGTATGCCTGGCTCTAGAAAAGGTGCTGTCCCTGAAGCTGACCAAACCGGGTGAACCACAGCTGAAGTACACATTTGGAGAACTTAAGTGGTCTCCTTTGGACAGAAATTGAGCAGGAAATTCAGCCCATAAATCTACTTTTTAATACAGCTATTTGTTGGCTTTAGATAACTTTTCAGATAATTAAAGTCAGATCCTTTTTGGCTCCAGTTAATCTCTTTCCACAGAGCTCATAAGTATTATGTCTATGCCTATCTTGGAATAAATTATTTTTGGGTCCCATTTGTGGTTTGTCCTATAGCTTTAGGAACAGGATTTAACTGTGAGCCATGGAAGGGGCAAGAGAAACTGGGGATCACTGAAATAAATTCAGAGAGTGATATAGAGTGGTCCAAAAATTTAGGCCCAACTGCCTGGCTAGATTTCTTCTTCCCTCTAACATAGAAGTTTTTTTTTTTTTGCAGTTTTTGGCTGGGGCTGGGTTTGAACCTGCCACCTCCAGTATATGGCAGTATATGGGGCTGGCACCCTACTCCTTTGAACCACAGGCACCGCCCACACAGAAGCTTTTAATGTAGGACTTTGAAGACTAGAAATGAAAGGAGTGTTTTATTTTTACAGAATCAGAGTAATGCATTGCTGAATACTTCTGTACTTCTAAGTTTGGTTTAAAACACTTGCTTTGCAAAGTTCTTTTTAGAATAGGAACCTAATAGAGAATGACTGCAAACCAAGAATCAGATGCACAAATATATTATGTAGAAATTTGGAGGTAAATATTGGAAGAAACAAATGTGCTATCTCTGAGGAGTGAAATTATATTTTTGTCTTGCCTTTTTTTTTTTTTGTTGAGGCAGAATCTTACTATGTTGCTCTTGTTAGAGTGCTGTGACACTCATAGCTCACAGCAACCTCAAACTCTTGGGCTTAAGTGATTCTCTTGCCTCAGCCTCCCACATAGCTGGGACTATAGGTGCCTGCCACAATACCCAGCTATTTGTGTTGTTGTTGTAGGTGTCGTTGTCATTGTTGTTTAGCAGGCCCAGGCCGGGTTTGAACCTGCCAGCCCTGGTGTATGTGGCTGGTGCACTAGCTGCTGAGCTACAGATGCCAAGCCTTGTCTTGCTTTTTTAAAAAAAAATTTCATGTTAATGTGAGGGTAAAAACAACCAGGTCACAATATTTGAATTTGTTAGTTAGAGTCTCTCTTGTAGTTGTGTCCTGCACCCAAAAGGTATGCCATGAACCCTTACATTGTCCCCATAAAGTGGGGGCACATTAATCCCCCACCCCGTCATGTATTAACTTCTATTTTTTGAGACAGAATCTCATTTTGTCACCCTCAGGGAGTGCCATGGCATTGTAGCTCACAGCAATCTCAAAGTCTGGGGCTCAAGTGGTTCTCTTGCCTCAGCCTCCTGAGGAGGTGGGACTAAAGATGCCCATCACAACTTGCTGTTTTTTTAGAGATGGGGCCTTGATCTTGCTAAGGTTGGTCTTGAACTCCCTAGCTCAAGCAATCCACCCTGGCCTCAGCCTCCCAGATACTTTTAAAAAGAAAATTGGATAAAGAACCTCCCTTTTTCCTGTAAAAATGAAACAAAATTGCTTTCTCTGATTTCTGCTTAGATACTTGATCTTTATTCTGTGGACATTTGTCTCATAGGACAATACATAAGCCCATTGAAGATCTGGTCTCTGAGATTCTGGCTTTGAAACACAATTTAATCTACTTCACCCTTAATTTTAGTAGCTTCATACTCTTAGGTATTAGTTCAGGTAGAGAAATGAGGCTCAAGAGTGACCAAAAACTCCAGGGATTTTATTTATAGGAATCTCTTAGTGAAAATTATTACAGAAGTGAACTTTTTTTATAGTGCTTTATGATTAACAAAATGCTTTCACATGTACCACATTTGTGCCTTGTGAAGTAACAATTTTGCAGTGGGTACTATTTTACTTAGACCATACAGGAGGAAAATGGATGCGATTCAGAGGTAATAAGGAATTTTTATGTATATACTTCCCTTTTTTGCATTGTAGACTTAGACCTGAATTTAAGATTTCTGATTTACAGGCTTTGTTTTTAATTTTTTCCCTGTTGCATTTTGTGAAGTGGTTGGATGTAAAATGGGATCTTACTTCTTTTTTTTTATTGTTTGGGATTTATTTAGAATACAAAGAATTAGGTTACACTGATTGCATTTGTTAGGTAAAGTCTGTCTTACAATTGTAATTGCAAATTGCATATTGCAAATTGCAAAATGCAATTTGCCCCCAAGAGGTGTGCCATACATCATAACCCCCCATATGCCTCCTTTCTCCCCTCTACCTGTTCCCTCATTCCCCTATCATCCTCCTTGTATTAGATCATCTACTGCCTTCATTGGATTCTTGCTTCTATGAATTCCTGTGATGCTTTACTAATAAGAATGTGTTCCAATTCAATACAGGTTAATACAAACAATGTAAAGTCTCCATCTTTTTAAATGGCTGAATAGTATTCCATGGTATACATATACCACAGCTTGTTAATCCTTTCCTGGGTTGTTGGGCGTTTAAGCTGTTTCCACATTTTGGTGATTGTAAATTGAGCTGCAGTAAACAGTCTAGTGCAAATGCCCTTATGATAAAAGGGTTTTTTTTTTTTTTTTTTTTGTGGGTAGTGATGGGGTTGCAGGATCAAATGGGAGGTCTATTTGGAGTTTTTTGAGGATTCTCCGTACTTCCTTCCAAAAAGTTGTATTAGTTTGCAGTTCCAGGGATCTTACTTTTTATTAACCAAAATATGAGCTTGTGTGGAGACAGGATAACAGGACTATATAAAAATATGTGCATATTTTTATGTGTGTATATATGTACATAAATAAAATCTTTGTATCCCTAGTATCTCAACAGTGTAGCAGTCCAATAACATTGAATTAACTTACATTAAATTTGGGAGGGAAGGGCAGCGCCTGTGGTGCAGTGGGTAGGGCGCCCACCCCATATAACAAGGGTGGCAGGTTTAAACCTGGCCCCAGCCAAACTGCAACAAAAAATAGCCAGGCATTGTGGTGGGCGCCTGTAGTCCCAGCTACTCGGGAGGCTGAGGTAAGAGAATTGCCTAAGCCCAGGCGTTGGAGGTTTCTGTGAGCTGAGATGCCACGACACTCTACTGAAGGCGATGAAGTGAGACTCTGTCTCTAAAAAAAATAAAATAAAATAAAAATGAATAAATAAATAAATAAATAAATAAATTTGGGAGGGAATCCCTATGGGGTAGGGCAGATGAATAAATGACCCGGTGGATTGAATAAAGTACTTTTGGTAATGTCTAAAATTGAAAAAAAATATGGAAATAGCAGTGTAAGTGTGTGATTTATAAATATGGAAGTAATTGCCAAAAGAAATAATAGCTTGAAGAGTTGAAGGACCTTTTGGGGAATGAAATCCATGGGTGAGGAGGAGCTGGGCAGCAATCTGCTGTTTTTGTCTATGTACATTATAATATTAGATAAGATTTTATACTGTGTGCGGTGTGTTTTTTGTATTTTTTAAATTTTTTTTTGGCCAGGGCCAGGTTTGAACCCAACCACCTCCGGTATATGGGGCTGGCGCCCTACTCCTTGAGCCACAGATGCCACCCCGGTGTATTTAAAAAAAAACAAACCCTTTAGCAGTGATAGAATTTGTGTCAGAATTTTGAGCCAAAAAGGACCACAAGAATTATTTATTCCTAATTATTTTATCTTGCAAGTGAGAAAGTTGAGGTATTGGCGTTTAAATGTTTTACCCAAGGACACATAACTGTAGAGACAAAACTTTCCTAGTACAAGTTCACACCCTTTCCCAGACAGGTGGAAAATTCCCCATGCCAGTGATTCCTCTATTACCTTTTTAGAAAATTCTTTCTCTTCCTTATATAGGTATCTAGTTTTTACCATGTTTGAATACTTTATAGGACTGTAGATTCAAAAGTAGTTATCTCTCATTTCTCATATTTCCATTTTAAAATGCTTTAAATATCTTTAGAGTCTGCAAAAGCTGTACTTTTGTTTGTTAATTCTGTAATTTCTTTTACTTAAAATTAGAGATGTGTAGTTTGGAACTACTTAGAAGTTGGTGGTGCTTCTCAGTTGAATTTGGTAAATAATGGAATTTGGGCTAAACTTTTATCCTTAGAAGGTAGTACTAAGGGGTGATGCTAACAAGGCTTTTCTAGTATTTGTGTGTGTCACTTGATTTTGAATTAGGGATGCTACTGCTGTCTTCTAAAAGATGGGTAGAGGCATTTGATATTTTACAGCTGTTATAAAAAGTTAACATCTTGGGTGGTGCCTGTGGCTCAAAGGAGTAGGGCGCCGGCCTCATATACTGGAGGTGGTGGGTTCAAACCCAGCCCTGGCCAAAAACTGCAAAAGAAAAAAAAAAGTTACATCTTAACCTTTCCCCCTTTTCTTTCTTTCTTTCTTTTTTTTTTTTTTTGAGAAGGGGCTGTTGCCTGCGTTAAAGTACAGTGGTGTCATCATAACTCACTGCAACCTCAGACTCCTGGGCTCAAGTGATCCTGTGGCTCAACCTCCTGAGTAGCTGGGACTACAGGTGTGGAGTCACTGTACCTGGCTGGCACTGCCCCCTTTTTATTGAGACAGAGTCTCACTTTTGTCACCCTGGGTGGAGTGCTATGGCATCACGGCAACCTCAAACTCTTGGGCTCAAGAGATCCTCTTGCCTCAGCCTCCCAAATAGCTGGGACTACAGGTACCTGCCCCAACACTCAGCTCATTTTTCTATTTTTAGTACAAATAGGGTTTCACTTTTGCTCAGGTTGGTCTCTGAGCTCCTGAATTCAAGCGATCCACTGGCCTCTGCCTCCCAGAGTGCTAGGATGATAGGAGTGAGCCACTGTGCCTGGCGTACCCTGTTTATTTAGAAATAACATTTTCTCTTACTTCCCTTCTATTTGTATCACTAATACCTATCTATCTATCTATCTGTCTATCTTTGAGACAGAGTCTCACTCTCTGCCCTGGGTAGAGTGCTGTGGTATCACAGCTCACAGCACCCTCAAAGTCTTGGGCACAAGTGATCCTCTGGCCTCAGCCTCCTAAATTGGGACTATAGGTGCCTGCCAAACTAGCCAGCTAGTTTTTCTACTTTTAGGGGAGACGGGGTCTTGCCTTTGCTCAGGCTGGTCTTGAACTCCTGAGCTCAGACAATCCACCCACCTCAGCCTCTCAGAGTGCTAGGATTATAGACGTAAGAATATATGCCTGATCTTTAGAGAACATCCTTCAAAGTATATCATTTGTATGCTTGTTTTCCCTAGGACAGCTTTGTGGAGGAGTCACAGACATGAAAATGTTAAATTTCTCCAGCTTATTCTTCCTCTAGTAGTGTCCTTTCTTTAGGTATGCCTTCTTTCTTTCTGAAGGCACGAAACTGAAGATGGAAATTATTAATATATGACCAGCCTCTGAGGACTTACCTCATTTCCTTACATTTCAGGTTCTTTTTGGCTTTAATGTTTTCCCCAAGAGAAGATAGTAATTGATAACAGCTATAAAAATACTCTGCATTTGTTGGATGAGCTGTTAATTAGCTTTTATGGAGCATAGTTTTTTTTTTTAAAACTTTTTAAAAGAACATTATTCTAATCTAGGGCATGCCATTAAGGAGTTCAGAAAACCGACTAGGTTTTACAGAATGCAGAGTGAGTGTGTTGTAGCTCTTAACCTTAGATTGTTAGTTTACCTCTGTTGCAATATCAGTCATGGATCAATTTTAGGATCTTTGGGCTTGTAGAAAGAGCCAGGAATTGATTTTCCTCATCTGTGTGTAGAAAACAAGAAATAAGATACTTTGGCTACATTTCATGACTCAGGCTCATTGAGGCAGGAACATTTCAGGAATTCCTGTGGCTAAGTTTTTATCGACCATCTAAAAGAGTTGACTAATATTCTCATTTAGTCTGAGCAGTTTTCTTAACCATTTTATTAGAGGCGTATTTTTTATTCTTCAAAATAAATATCTTCTGCTTTGTTTTCCTGCAACTTTTATTTGGAGTTCATTCATTTTAGGTTGATTTTCTTTGTAATGTATCCTAAAGGGTGTCCTAAAGGTCACCACACATCCACAGGGAAAATGGGAAATTGTACCTAAGTGTACCTTTACTTACAAAATATTCATTATAAAATTTTAAAAAAATTGTTTAACTGTTGGTATATACATAAAATATTAAAAATATAAAATATAGTACAAAAAATATTGTTTTTATTAATTTTTCCTATTTATGGTGACCTTTGGGACACCTTGTATTAATCTCTACACACCCATACATATACTCCCTAACACTATATGTGTGTACACACAATACACATTTGTATATTCATGTATATTCATGCCTAAGTATATAGTGACACAAGGTATGTTTTAAAATATCGTCAGATGCCATAGCTCACTAGTCTGAGTAACAGAGGAGACCTTGTCTGAAAAAAAAAAAAAATACACACACACACACACACACACACACACACACATATATATATGATCTTCAGCAAGTCAGCTTAACAGAATATCTTGTGCATCCTTGAAATAATGATGATGGGGTGGCTGTAATCCTAGCACTCTGGGAGGCCGAGGTGGGCAGATTGCTTGAGGTCAGGAGTTCGAGACCAGTCTGAACAACAGTGAAACTTCATCTCTACTAAAATAGAAAAATTAGCCAGGTATTGTGGTGGGCACCTATAGTTCCAGCTACTTGGGAAGCTGAAGCAGTAGGATTGCTTGAGCCCAAGAGTTTGAGGGTGCTGTAAGCTATAATGACACCATGACACTCTGCCCAGGATGACATTAAGACTCTATCAACAACAGCAACAAAAAAAGGAATAAGGATGATGTCTGTGCATATATTAGGAAAAATGTTTCTTGATTTTGTAGTATGAAAAATTGTCTTAATAAAAATAAGAATTTAAGACAGTGGGCAAGCTTTATAGTTTGTATATATTCATATTTTGATCTTTTTTTGTAGGAAAATGTAACATTCTAACGTGTTTTTCTTGATTATTGCCTACTCTATAACACTAAGTCACTTAAAAAAAATCTCTGCAATACGTGTATATGAAAAAATGTTTACACTTTTGAATTATTTTAAGATGTAGTTTAAATGCTTATGAAAAATCTCACAGCAGGAGTTTCATTGACCTTGATTTGCTTTGGGAAACACCCAACTACCTGGTGGTTATTTACTTGTTATATTAAAAACTTAAAGGTTAATGTTAATTTCTTATCAGCTTGATTAAGTTTGACCTCTGAATTTCTTCTTTGTGACTGTTTAGGACCTTGCATGTCCTATTTGAAAAGTACACTTTGGTGCTGCTATAGATAGTAAGAACCAGCATGCAACAGTTGGAGACTGGTTGTGTTACATCTTCTCTTTTTTTCCTTAAAGTAATGCTACCTATTTATCATGTCTTAGGATTGGTTTGTCACTGAGGAGTGGTCATTCCTTCACAGTGAATCACAAAGTGAGTAGGTTTGACAGTGTTTCCTGAGTCAGCTTGGCTGACTCAACCTGCTATTCTCTGATCTTCTGTCAGCATAGGCATGTGGGAACAGACTCTGAATTTGGCTCTCTTCCCTGTGTGGATAATTCCTAAATCTGTATCCTCATTGTTGACCTTTGGATCTTAGGCTTGCTTCTTCAGCTCCTTCTGGATAGGGCTACATTTATATCCTGATATCAGATTAAACTATAAGGAGACAATAGTAATTCTGTGTCTTAATCAGCTATACTTTATATTGAATAGAATCCTATAAATGTTTGTTATGGATGGTCTGCCTCTTATGACATGGACAATTATAATTTTTCATCTTGTTTCTGTTTTCAGTTTTAATTCCTTTAGTTTATTTTCATGTCATAGTCAGTTTGAGTTTATAAATTGTAGTCTTGGTTATGTCACCCATCACAGTCCCTGTTGCCTACTGGGTAATGACTCAAGATGCAATGGTTAATTTTATGTGTCAACTTACCTAGGCCACGGGGTGCCCAGATGTTTGCCTGAACATTCTGGGTGTGTCTGCAAGAATGTTTCTGCATGAGATTGACATTAGAAGTGGTAGATTCAGTAAAGCAGATTGCCCTCCTCTATGTGGTGGGCCTTATTCAGTTTACTGAAGGCCTCAATAGAATAAAAAGGCTGAGTAAGGGAGAATTTGCTTTCTCTCTCTGCCTGACTGTCTTAGAGCTGGGACATTGGTCTTCTCCTGTCTTCAGACTCAAACTGGAACTTAAACCATTGGCTCTCCAACTTGCCAACTACAGATTTAGGTATTTCTCAGCCTTCATAATCACATGAGACACTTCCTTATAATAAATTAATTAATTAATTCATTCCTTCCTTCCTTCCTTCCTTCCTTCCTTCCTTCCTTCCTTCCTTCCTTCCTTCCTTCCTTCCTTCCTTCTTTCTTTCTTTCTTTTTTAAGACAGCCTCAAGCTGTCGCCCTGGGTAGAGTGCCATGGAATCACAGCTCACAGCAACCTCCAACTCCTGGGCTCAAGCAAGTCTCCTGCCTATGCTTCCCAAGTAGCTGGGACTACAGGCACTCGCCACAACGCCTGGCTGTTTTTTTATTTTTTAGTTGCAGCCGTCATTTTTGTTTGGTGGGCCCAGACTGGATTTGAACCCACCACCTCAGGTGTATGTGGCCTTAGCTGCTTGAGCCACAGGCGCTGAGCCATAAATTTCTTTTCTTTTCTTTTTTTTTTTTTCCACAAATTTCTTTATGAACATACATACACACACACATGTATATCTACTACTGGTTCTGTTTCTCTGGAGAACTCTGATGAATCCTCAAGGTGTCTACAGTTTGGTACCCCATACAAATCCTTTGCTCTGGCTGCCTTGCTGCTCTCTTCCTCATTCCCGAATGTGCCCTGCCTTTTTCTTTTTCTGTATCTTTGTTGAGACCAGTCCTTCTTTTTTCCAGTTATTTCAGTAATGAATAGTCTTTAAAGCTTAGAGATGAGGTATTGATTTGTAGGTATTTTCACTGTCATTTGCTTTGCTTTGTCTCTTGTAATTCCCTTTGTCCTGCCTCTGGCTAAGCCTTTTCATATCTTCCTCCTTATATTAATATATGCTGTGTAGCACATTTGGGTTAATAATTCTGAATAAGGGTGAAGGAGAAGAAATATGGAAAATGAACAATATCTTTCCAGGAAATTTGAATTTGTCCAATTTTACGTAGATTTCATTCAAGCACAGTATGTGGCTTTCCTTATTTTTCCTACGATTGAATGTAGTTTTTGAGTAAGATCATTAGAAATCTGACCTTATTCTCCTCTTTGGCTGTTCTTTTAAGTTCAAAGTATTGCAGACCTTCTGGACTTTCCACTCTCCTTCCTCTGCTTTTTTATTTCTGTCTTTTACCATAGTTTACTGTATTACTTTTACCTTTTTGTTAAGTCTCTTGTTTATTGACTATCTCCATAAGTACCAATGTAAAGCTTTATGAAGGGCAAAGATCTTTGGCTATATTAGCTCTGGCAGTCTTGCCTGTATATCTCAAGACATAGACCAAGGCCTGACATTCAATAAATATTTGCTGTATTGAGTGGGAGTTTGCTAACCTGGGGCTCTTACCTTCCCACATCCTCTTTGCTATCTAGCCTTTCTATTGCATCCTCTGGGACCTCTCTTTCTTTTTTTCTTCTTGTTGCTGAAGACCCCTTATTATAGAACCGATTAGTTCCTTCAAACCGTGCAACTACCTGCTTCCTAGGTATGTGTCTTTGTAATAGCCACATCAGTAGCAGAAGTAATTTATATTCCCTTGACAATTTATGGTTTACAAACCACTTTCACATGTATGATCTCCTGTGAGTTATTCCTGAGTCTGTGACAGTGTTGGTAGTCTTTCTGGCCTGCCTTTCATTAGCAAAAATATTCTCCCATTAGGAAATGCAACCATTTTTTTAGTATGTGCTGTACATACCCTTTGCTGGGCTGTGCTGTTGCCAAATTATACTGTATATGAGGAGTGTGCCTATTTTATAACATCTTCTGGCCCTCTAACAACCATTATATTCACCAGAAGAGCACTTACCATATATACTTGAGTATAAGCTGACCCCCTTAATTTTACCCTAAAAACTGGGAAAACTTAGTGACTCAAGTATAAGCCGAGGTGGAAAATGCAGCAGCCACTGGTAATTTTCAAAAATAAAAATATATACTCAAAACAATTACAATAATTGAGGAATCAGTAGGTTAAATGCTTTTCAATATTTATTGCTAAAGAAAAACTGTAAACTAGCAACAACAACTTTAAAACTGAGCTGAAGCACCGCCCCCTCAAG